>JAOQMS010000009.1:514679-531758 GCA_027563885.1 Erythroxylum longipes | reverse complement strand
CTGCATGCGAGTTGGACTTCGGAGACAGGGTCTAACATTTTTGGTATCAGAGTAAGCACGAGTTAGACTCCGGAATCAGGGTCCAACATGAAGGCTTGAAGGTAGAAGGTAGAAGGAATGAGAACAAAGAGAGTATAAAGAATAAAGCAATTAGAAAAAGAAGAGAGCAACAGAACAAAGAAGAGAATGGCAAGGCAAGTTGCTCAGTGAGAAGTAAGTGTTTCTCTCTCTAACCTATATTTTAGGTGTGAAGTTGGTCGCACTTATTAGAGCATTTTAGTCCCTCATGGTACATTGTTTAAAGACACAAGGAAAATTAGCCTAGCCACTAACCAACCAGTTGATTCAAGTGAATTTATATCTAACATAGATTATGTAAATGTTCTTGATCCTCTCTTGCAAGCTAATTTAAGTGTTGCAGAAGGTAGAGTTTCAAGGCTAGGCAAGTAACAAAATATTCTTGAGGTCCTTGCTTCATTTTGCATTGCAGACTTTTATTGATTACTCTCAATTTGTGTATCTATTTATTTTGTTTGCTTGATAAGTTCTTCCCTTCATGAAACAGAAAGAAAATGTTATCATAATTTCAAAGAAATAGGTTTACTTCTACATTAACTTAGGATGTTGTCTTAAACAAATTTCATTCATTAGTTGCTCAATTTTCATACTTGTGGAACTTATTTTTGCATTTCCGTAGGTTTACTTTTACTATATTTCTATTTCTTAGTTGAAACTTTCCACATTCTCTTTGATTATGTTGAAGTATGGTATTGTTAACATTCATATGCCATCTTTTTTGAGGTATAATTCACAAAGTGACTCAATAACATTATGATTGTGTTTAAGTAAACATAGTTGTATTCCACGTCTTGCATTTTTGGATAGAGATGTTGTGATAATGTAATATGGTTGCTTGAAGAGTAAAATATGGGTTTTTTTTTTCATTCATGATAATTCCTAAGCATGCCTTTATGGTTGACAAGTGGCTAAAGCTATTTTCTTATTATTTTTTTCTCAATTTTTCCCATGATGTATCTTACGAGTTATTTTTACCAAATCATAGACCCATTAGTGACTGGTAGGATTCCTTGTCATTGCCATTAGTTTTTGCATTAGGCACCATCATGGTATAAATATTTATCATGGTTGATTTTGCAAACCATTGCTTTCAAAATAACATGTTTCTAACACTGTTAGATTTCTCTAGAAAGGGGTTTAGCTATGGCTAGAGAGGGGTACAATATTGTGACAATGGGTTTCAAAAGAAAACAAAATATGAACTGATATATTGTACAAAAGTTATAATGTTCTAAATTTTCATTGTGTTTTCATTTAAGAAATATATGATTAAGTATTATGTAGTGGTTTCTTGTTGTCATATTGATGTTGGCGTTTTTTAGATGATTCCATATGGTTGTGGTTCTTATACTTATTAGATTACGATGATGCTTATTATGTATTTTGATCCTACATTGACAAAGAGAAAGAGCCTAATAAGGCCTTATACACTTTGTAGTCCACCTTCCCTCAATACTCTTTTTGGGGTAGAGTTGGGTCCTAATTTTATTATGATGTTTGAGTTACTACTATTTCTATCAATATGGGCATCCAGAATTGTTTAGTTCAACAAATCTTACTAGATGTCCATTCGAATGTTTATTTATTAGGGGTAAGAGCCTAACGAGTCTTGTAAGGCCTGGGCAATCCTCCTTTTCTTTTTATTAATAAAATTGGGCCTAATGTTATTAGTAATATTTTCTCTCCTTTTACATTTGATTTTCATTAAAACTTTTATCTTTTGAATTAGATACTATATTCATTTATGTGTGGTTATGTTAACTTAATTTTCTTAAATTATTTGTTATTCTCTCATCACTCCTTTCTCTTACATATGTTATCTCCCTTTTTCTAATATTCTTGGAATTTTGCGTGACAATACATCCATAAATATGTTCAGCAGCATAATGATTCCTACCTTCATAAACACTGCACATCCTACTTAGTGCATCTTTTTGAAATGTGATTCAATACTAGTAGTCCAACCTGAGTCATGATCTCATCATCTATAATTTGTTTAGGTGCTAACATATTTGCTTCAACTCAGGACCAATAAAACAAAAATATTATAAAATTTGCATGACGATTGGGTTAAGAATCGAAGGTTGAATGGTCAATATGGACAGTGTACTTTAAGGTTGAGATGGCCCATTAATGTATTAGTAGTGAAACTGACGAAATTGTAGTTTTACTTAAGGACATACACATACTTGGTGATCCTCCACGAATTCATAATGTCTCATAGAATGTGTAATAAATGCACCATGCCGTAATCCTTTTTTAGTGAGAATTCCTTTTTTAAAAAATGTGGATCAATTAGATTTGTCTACCTTACTTAGTGAATTTGTTATAAATAATAAAAGCAAGCCATCTCCTGGTACTAAAAAATAAAATGGTTGTGACTTGAAAGTTGCCATCTTTGTTCGTGGTTTTTAGGCAAGTTTTGCTCTTCTACAATTATCGTATTACTGCATCATGTGTTTCTATAGGTCTATCATTTGATGCTAACTTAATAATTGTGTTGTGACAGAAAGCATTATGGAGCCACATTTGAGATTCCTTTACATATATATTTTGATATCTGGTCCACATTTAGGGTACCTATACAATTAAAACTTTTTTATTCAAGGAATATAAGCAAACCAAAATGGCAAACTTGTATGAAGAATACAAAGTAAGCTTAGCCCAACACTAATTATAGTAGTACAATGTTTAGAGTTTCTTGACTATTAATTTATAACTCATAGATCAAGGAGTTAATCAAATGGAAGTGCAAAAATGCTTATCCATTTTTGTTTTGGTGACAAGACAAGAAGGTTTTATCATAACAATCATAATCTCCTACTTTCAAGGAATATAAGCAAACCAAAATGGCAAACTTGTATGAAGGATGCAAAGTAAGCTTAGCCTAACATTAATTACAATACCTCAACATACATTGTTCAAAGTTTTTTAGCTATTAATCTATTATTCATAGATTAAGGATAAAATCAAATGGAAGTGAAAAGCACAACTTATCCATTTTTGCCATCTTTGTTTATAGTTTTTAGGCAAGTCTTGCTCTTCTATAATATTCACATTATTGCATCATGTGTTTCTACAGGCCTGTCATTTAATGCTAGCTTAATAATTATGTTATGAAAGAAAGCATTATGAAGCCACATTTGAGATTACTCTACACGTATGTTTCGAAATATGGTCCACATTTGGGGTTTTTGCATAATCAAAATTTCGTTATACAACTCTAGGATATGACTTTTATAGAAACTCAAATACAAAGTCTCATTCTTCTAGGGTATTGATATTTAAAATATAGTCTCTGCTATGATGTGATTTTAAATAGTTTCTTAGGATGCACTTGATGTTAACTCTCTTAGTTGAATTTGTCATTTTATCAATCTAATGCACTTGGTTTGTTTAAATCTTGCCTTAATAGGAGATTTGTACACACCTTAAACTTGTCTTAAAAGGCTTATTGACACTCTTTTAATCCACTTAAATTATTTTAGCTTTTGGGATATGTTGAAAAATAAAGGGTATTAGTCAATTGACCTTGGTAGAAATCTTGATAGGTTTGTTATCTTTTCCATTAGTTTTTGGACTTCTTTCATAATTTTAAGAGGTTTTATGTGTAAGATATTCTCAATTTTTAATATTTACTTCTACTTCCTTTTAGGTGACGATGAACCCGAAGAATTGACTTATTCTTACACTGATTGTACCTTTTTCTAGGTTAAGATTCATATCACAATTACGTAAGCTTGTGTAACATTCTTTTAAATCAATAATATGATTTACTCTTATTTTTCTTTATTTTGTCTTTAAGACCATATTATTTACATTACATATGCTTTCATATTCCTCTCTAGTTGCTTGTGAAAGACTAACTTTAATAACTTGTGAAAAGTTTCCCTTAGGCTTTTAGATTGAAAGGTACGGCTCTATAATAATAGATCCCTTTATACATGATGAATGATGTCTTTTCCTCGTAAATTTCATTCATTTTTATCTAATTGTATCTTGAGTAAGCATCTATGAAACTCGGTATCTAAAGGTCTAAGGGGTAACTATTTTTTGGGCATACTCTTTCCAAGTCTATAAAATCTACATACATTCTCCATTTCTCATTTGCTTTCTTAACTATGACCATGTTAATAAGCACCTCAAATAGTTAACTTTTTTAATGAAACATGATTATGACAACTTGATCACCTCCTCTTTTATGACATGTTGTCTCTTTATTATAATTTTTTTTTGTTTGAATTGCTTAAAGAGAAGGCCCAAATTCAATTTGTGAAAAATTACTTTAATGCTTACTCCAAGCATGTCACTTGGTAGTCTCCTTTGTTGGATCTTTAACATCCAATTCTTGAACATTTATTGTGTATGCAACATTCTTGTCTTTCAGACAGGGTGTAACATTATTTTGCCATCCTTTGGTCCCTAATTACCTTTTCTTTAATCCCATTTAGGATTGGAAATTTCATTAATGGTTAGTAAAGGTGAAAGGATTATCTAGGCTGCACAAAAGGAAGACTTGCTAGTTAGCATTAGACCTTGAGGGTCTCCTAACTAGAAAGAACTATATCATTGTCCTTATTTGTTTTTACTTTATTCCTAACTTTATAGGTGGAGATATATTTCCTTTGTTGTATACTTGATCTCCACCAAAATTAAGCAAGGATGTTATCACGAGTTTTAGTCTGTTCATAGAGATGCCTATCTCTTTAAAAGAATTATAGAAGAAAATATCCACGACAATGAATTCATTGGACCTGATCAATAGATAAATTGATGTCGACCGAATTGATAATCAATTTTTATCTCATTCACGTGTTAAGTAATGTATTATCTTTGGATCACCTTCTAATTCTACTGTATAATTTTCTGGTTCATGTATGAATTTGGTCGGAGATAAACTTATTTCATACGAAATTCTAGATTTATAAGAAACAGAAACAATCTAATTAGGTGATTAACGGTTAGTAAATTTATGTAAGAGAGAGTATTATTGAAGTCATAATTTCCAATGGACTGTTTTCAAGAACACTTTATTGGCATTTGATCACTCCACAGGTAAAGTATAACAAGATTTGCTTAAATGAGTTATGTAGTCGTATGATGCTCGTTAGTCGCAACTACGCATAGCCTAGCAATCTTGTTTTCCTGAGGAGGGACCCAATTCCAGTAAATAATAAATTAGGTCATTCAGCAGAGAAGAGAATGGTAGTTGGACAGTCCTTAACAACGACACTTGATTATTCTTCGAAGACAATTTGTCAAAGGCACAGTTTCTCGATTCCAGATATTCTGTATAAAATTACTTTATTTTACTCTGTCTAATTAAAATATTTCGTTATCTTCCTTTAAAAATTTTAAGCTATTCATTCATAAAGTTATTGTCAGTCACGTCCATGCATAAGTGTAAGTTTTTTTTTTACATTTTTTATTTTAATTTTAATTATACTACTATTATTTTAATAAAAAATTAAATTATAAAAATTAAAATTAAAAAAACTTGTGAAAAATTTTGTTTGTTTGTTTTTTATTTTTATTTTTTATTTTTAAATAAAAATAAAATGATAAAAAAACAAAATTTCTATCAAATTTTCAATTTTTGTATAAAATTAAAATTTAAAAATTGATTAATTTATTAAAATTTTAAATTAATTTATAAGTTATAGAAAATATTAAATTAAATTAAAAAATCGGTTAATGTTATTGTTATTACTATATTAGCAGTCATGCATATTAATACAATATTAAACATCTTATCTATTTGCGATAATTTTTTTTTACATAGAATGCTTGTGAAATATAAATAAATTATACAATATATTATACATGTGGAATAATTTGTTTTGATTTCAACAACTTATTTTAATTGATTAATTTACTAAAATTGTTTAATTGATTTATAAATTATAGAAATTTATACATATACAGTTAATACTACATAACTAATTTTATCAAATATCTATAATAAACAACTAATTTTACTAAACATCTTTAAGTAATGTAGCATTGTATAGAACATCTGGACTCAATTTTTGCACCCATATACCCATAATATATTGAAACGAATCTTCTAATCCACATTCCAAATAATAGCTATGGCAAAGCCTGGAGATCATCATTCAACTTGATGATTACATGTTGGACATTTCCCATGTGATGTGTCAACATTATCAATATGGGTACTATGGTACGCTGGCTGAGCTCATATAATATCTATAATCTAAAGGGAAAAAAGGATAACTGTGCTCTAAGCTAAGATCTGGAAAGAAAACGATGATCTCAATGTATTTGTTTGTGCTTGTGGATGTGTTTATATATATTTTTTATTGCCTATAAGATTTTTTAGGCAGGTTTTAGTTATAAAAAGGTACTTTTAAGTCATTTACACTTATATCAATTCTGCTCAAACCAAATGAGCTCCTTACGAGAATCAAAATTCTAATCTTAAATTTTAAACAACTACATATATGAGTTAATTAGATTTGAACCCGCTCGAGCTACAAGGTGTTTATATTAATTATGTGTCAACACAACCCAAAAAGAAAAACAAAAGACAATGGGACTTATTTTTCCTTCATGATGAAAGAAGGTGCAGTGCTAGAATTTGACGAGGACCACATGCAGCTGTTCTGCAATCACTGTCACAACCACAAAGTTGTTATGGGCTATGTAATTCGTCTTGGTTGGTTCAAGTTTAATTACTTACCGTGAACCTTTTTTCTTTTCTTCTTCTTCTTCTTCTTTTATATAAATACATGTATACAATCTTTGAAGCATGCCAAACACAGCGCAATATCCCCTAGTGGGACGCAGAAGATAGGTTTCCACTTCAAAACTTTCAGACCTTTTCTGCAATAAATTTGACCTTTTCCCTTTGTTATAATTTCCACATTCTCTTCCATATTCTGTCACAGTGAACCCCACCATGGCTGAAATCGCAATCCATGCCCATTCCCTACGTACACTCACTTTTCAGACTTTCAATCGCCTAAAACCATGAACCTCCACGCAATCATATTACGCTAGTTTAACCATGGATTCCGACTCTGATTGTTTAACACAGAATGATATGATGGAATGTAAGCGTTTATTTTTTATCATTAGTATCTTTTAGAATATAATTCCAGCCTCTAGAACAACATAGTCCGCCAATTTTACGTAGTAAATAGATAGATACAGAAAAGATATAGTGGTAACAAGCATCTGGCAGCTCACGAGGTGGTGAAGGGAGATTGATAGGCGAAAGAGACAAAGCATCATTCATGCTGAACCTGTCTTCTTATACAAATACTCCAAGCTCAGCCTCAACTAGCTCGTGACCGTTCGTTCATGTAAGTTCCGATACCATAGCAGAATCTGTGTGCTGCTTACTGCACCAAGCCTAGCACTCTCTTTCCACGATAAAAAAGTGGGAACTCGCACATTGGCGCATATAGAAGTTCAGACCTCTATCTCTCTCTCTTTTTTTCCCTGAGGAGCAATGCAAATGCTAGAGAAACTTATTTCCATCACGGTTCATGTGATAGCTTTTCTGCCATTTGTTTACTCATCTCAAGAGCGTGAAAAATCCACAGGAGGCACCTATGCAAGCAAGAAGAACAGCATGCACAGGGTATGAGATTTGTTCCTCTTTTTTTTTAACTGTTCAGAATTCGTAGATCCTATCAAACTCTCGAACTCCCGATTGAAGTTTATGGTGCCATATTTACTTTGCTGGGATCATATGGTTTAATTTTATCAATAAGAACGTATATATTTTTTCTCAAAAGCTGACTGGTGATTCCGTGCTAAAAATATTAGTTGAGTCCCAAACTGTCGTTTGAGGTTACAGTCCATGGATTTCTACTCTGGGCTTCAATGGGGTTTCTGATGCCTGCTGGCATACTCGCCATCAGAATGTCGCACAGAGTGGAATGTAGAAGGAAGCTCAAGATTCTTTTCTATGTTCATTATACTTCACAGGTATGGCAACCTTTTGTCTTTCTGTTGCATATGCTCATCTCTGCTGAAAGTAAACATTAGTCATTCACAAACCACGTTTGGACAAAGCTGGCAAGACCTTGTTAAAGCTCTCAACTCTGCATACAGGTAGATAAGTACCCCACTCCTTTAGTCCTTAACGATGGTGAAAGTAGAATAAAGTGAAAAAGTATCCTAATGTCCATTTGTTTTTTATATACAATGTGGCTTCTGTCATTATTGCTTGACAAGGAAGCAAAGACAACTATCTTAAAGTAAACGCTGATTGGAACTTCATTAGATGGAAATCTTATTCTAAATAATTAAGAGTTAGGTGTTGTGTTGCATATAAAGATTAAATGTTAATGCAAAGTTATAATAGCATGAACTGTGATTATTGGGTTGGCAGGTAGTTTCACTACTTCTTGCCACCGCAGGAGCTGTGGTGTCAATTAAGAACTTCGACAACTCCTTCAGTAATCATCATCAAAGAATAGGAGTGGCTCTATATGGTATGATATGGTTGCAGGCCATTTTAGGTTTCATAAGGCCAAATAGGTAAACCATGTAATTAATCTTAATTAGTTGCAGACTGACTGTGATGAATTACAGAAAATAATATATATTTTACGTGTTAATTAATGTATTCTTATGCACAGGGGATCCAGAGGAAGAAGTGTATGGTTTTTTGTTCATTGGATACATGGAACTGCAGTGTCTCTGCTGGGAGTCATCAATGCATTCACAGGATTAGTAGCATATCATCAGAGGACGTCAAGAAGAATAGAGGTTTGGGGAATAGTTTTCACTATTCAGCTCTCTCTTATGATCTTCTTTTACCTACTCCAAGAGAAATGGGTATATATACAAAAGCAAGGAGTCATCTTGAGGAACCCCACCGATCATGCAAGAGACGATCTCAAAATGGTCACCACTCAATCCTTTTGAACTTTTGATTTACTCTGACCTAATTACACACAATTTAACTCCAGACCCCCACTGGATATTGGACTTCGTTAATTAACTGTCTAATAAATACAACTGCGTGATTGAAAATTCCCAATACCTTGGGGTCTGCAGTTAAATTTTATAACCAAGTGTGCTTTTTTCTTCAATCAATTTTATGTTTACTACTAGAGGAGTCTTTGTCATCCTCTATCATAAAGACCACTGAGTTCGGACCACCAAACTGATTAGACAGAAGAATCTTCTTTTCATCTTCTGGCTCTTTTCAATTCTTTGTTTGGTGTCTGTTTCAGCACAACTGTCTGTCGTTCAACGGTTGTATTGTAAATAGTGTAGCCATTTGACATATGTTCAACCTTGAGATCCTGAAAACTACCAGGCTAATTTGTGGACAACCTATGATACTCAAGTAACAAGCTAATATTTTGACAACAACCAATGCATGCAACTCATTAAGTCCAAAAAACGTAGACGTGTGAGAAATTGTATAATTATTTAATATAATATAATTAAGGCGACCATAGAAGGTCATGATCATACAAAAACATACGTAAACACCATTCTCAAAGGAGGATATAAATAACAATTTTAAAGTCCATTACTTCTTATAGACATAGATATGAACTTCGATCCTATCTATCCACAAGACTATCTATTGGTAAGAGTTGAATTTATTAAAAAGAAAAGAAATGAAAATCACAACACGAAATTTTGATTTCATATGGAAGGAGAAAAGTAAATTTAACAACATGGTTGATAATTTATCTAGTACCAAATCGTAAATCATTGTGACAGTATCTCGTCTAGTTGAATTTGGCATAATCCTTATATTAAAAAATTCATATAATGATAACAAATTGTTGAAAAGGATTCATTAAACTATTTATAAGTAAAGCAAAATACTGGAATGATTACACATAAAAACTAGTTTTTCATTTTAGCCACCTTAACCTTATAACTTCATCTTCTTTTGAAAGCAATATCTCACTCATAATCAACATAAGCATCTTTGATTCATATAATAAAGTAGTTGAAAATCAATAAAATTTATTTTTATGTCCATGAATGGGTGAACAAGGTCATATTTTGATTATGTGAGAAGGATATTGTTATTACTAACTCTTCTACTAAGATGCAATAGAAATAAAAACACAAGGATCAATAACATAGAGCTAACAAAAAACATAGCTAACTAATTCAAGAAAATAAATAGCATCATTTTCAGGCTCTTCCGTCTAAAATAGAGGCAAGTGAAAATATACTAGATCATCTTACACAACAGTAAATTGAACATTTATGACCCAAGTGCTTTAGTGAAAAAACAAAACCTTCTCGAAGATTCACACTAACCAAATGGAAATCAAAATTCAAGTGCTTTGTACTATCAGGAAATAAATGATTGTCTACAATATGCAAAATTGTAAGCTTAATTCAACTTTAGTACAAGTCTCAAAGTAGATATGATAGCATTACAATTCATGAACTATTAAGATTGGATTAGAAGTGGACTTAGAAGGAGGGATTTGTTGGAGTAGTAGTGGATTTAAAAAGAAGAAATATTCGTAAAAGAAGGTAATTTATTAAATAATATTCTTTTCACTATGTTATGTTTGAACTAAGTTTACATGTGTATTTATAGGACTCCATCTGACATAGATTCATCATCCTAAGGAAATTTTAATACATGAATAACATACTTCTAATTGCTTAAATAAATACTTCCTATACATGAATAACGTATTTCTAAGTACGTAAATAGGATAAGAGATGATAATAAGGTTTACATAATGTTTATTTTCAAACGTTAATTTTAAGTGTATTTTCAAACTATTCGTCCTCTTCTACCCTTAAACATGACTTTTAATTATTTTAAGTAAGTTTCCTAAAATATCAAAAGTATCAAGTTTGAGAGTCTCGGTATAAATATCTACAATCTAACCTTGAGACTTCATATAATTGAGTTGTATCACTTTGTCTGCAACACATTCATGAATAACATGAAATCTAATATATATATATAATAAAGTAGTTGAAAATCAATAAAATTTATTTTATGTCCATGAATGGGTGAACAAGGTCATATGTTGATTATTTTCCATGAAGATTTTAGATTATGGAGTATTCAAAAAGAAGAATAATGTGAGAAGGATATCTGTTATTACTAACTCTTCTACTAAGATACAATAGAAATAAAAAGACAAGGATCAATAACAAAGAACTGACAAAAAACATAGCTAACTAATTCAAGAAAACAAATAGCATCATTTTCAGGCTCTTCCTCCTAAGATAGAGGCAAGTGAAAATATACTAGATCATCTTACACAACAGTAAATTGAACATTTATGACTCAAGTGCTTTAGTGAAAAAACAAAACCTTCTTAAAGATTCACACTACCCAAATGGAAATCAAAATTCAGGCGCTTTGTTCTGTTAGGAAATAAATGATTGTCTACAATATGCAAAACTGTAAGCTTAATTAAACTTTAATACAAATCTCAAAGTAGATATGATAGCATTACAATTCATGAACTATTAATAATGGATTAGAAGTGGCCTTAAAAGGAGGGATTTGTTGAAGTAGTAGTGGATTTAGAAAGAAGAAATATTCATAAAAGAAGGTAATTTATTAAATAATATTATATTCACTATGTTATGTTTAAACTAAGATTACATGTGTATTTATTGGACTCCATCTGACATAGATCATCATCCTAAGGAAATTTTAATACATGAATAACATACTTCTAATTACATAAATAAATACTTCCTATATATGAATAACATATTTCTAAGTACATAAATTGGATAAGAGACGATAATAGGGTTCACATAATGTTTACTTTCGAATGTTAATTTTAAGTGTATTTTCAAACTATTCATCCTCTTCTACCTTTAAACATGACTTTTAATTATTTTAACTAAGTTTCTTAAAATATCAAAAGTATCAAGTTTGAGAGTCTTGGTATAAATATCTGCAATCTAACCTTGAGACTTCATATAATTGAGTTGTATCACTTTGTATGCAACACATTCATGAATAACATGAAATCTAATATATATATATATATATATATATATATATATATGATTGTCAGATTTATGAAATAGGGGGTCTTTATTAAAGCAATGACTGTTTTTTTAAATAATGAATATATTAGTGGCATAAAAGACTAAACAAGGGAGTTCTAAGAGTATACAATAGCATCCAAGTAAAGGATGATCATCAAAATGTTATAATGATACAAAAGACTAGTATGTAATAAAGGATTCTAAGAAGTTTGTGAAAGTGCAAATAGTGCTAATCAATTCTCCATTTGGTAAGCTGTTGATGGCTGAATGAATACTTATCCTTGTAGATAAAGATGTGTACTCTAATTTTTATATATATAGCTTGTAAAAGGCTTTCTTTACTATTGGCATTATTAATGAAGATCATTTTGTTCCTTTTGTCCCATTATCTACAAACTATGTCGCCAAAAGCCAATATGAAGATCCATAGATCCACTTCAAACTTCATCTTAATATTTTGATTCCATTTAATAATGCTAGACTAGAAGATAGGAGGATTGTTAGCACTGTAGAGCTGAAGGATTGCTTGCAATAAGTAATTGCTATAGTGGCATTGAAAGAATAAATGCTCAATATTTTTAAGAGAAGATTTAAAAATTGTGCACCAATTAGGTAAATGAAAGAATTTGGCTAATCTATTTAAGGTTGGAAGTTTATTTTCCATAGCTTACTACAGTATGATTGATTATCTAGGTGAATTATGCTTTATCCAAAATATTTTGTACCAAGGTACAACATAAGAGGGATTCCTAAAGAGGTACCAACAAGATTTGTTTGTGTAGCTACCATACGGAGTGAGACTCCATGAAATAGAATCTTTAGCTGAATTGTCTAATGTGACGCTAAGGAGGAACTAGAAAAAGTTTGTTGCAAGATTGAATCTATCAAGATAGTTAATTGATAGGCCTTCAGTAACTGACGCCTTTGATGGGATAATTGACTTTAATAATAGAATCTAGGGGACCAAAAGAGGTTCAATGATGATACCAAAATGAGGTACTCTTACCATTCTTGACAGTGGATCTGTAGGAGTCCCTAATGTTCCATTTCAGATTGAATAATTGTTTCATGAGGGAAGAAGCATTTACTGGAAGCTTAGTAACCTAGAGGTTTTGATCTTTTATATAGTATATATGAACCTATGGAACCTATAAAGCTTGCTAATCTTGGATATGTCTCTATAGTCTTTTGACTAAGAGAACATAATTAAGGCTTTTGATAGGTAAAATTCCTAGGCCAATATGCTTTCTAGGTAAGCAAACATTAGACTAACTTATTTTGTTGCTAGTTGACCATAAGAAATTTCAAAACATTTTTCTCTTGTCTTAAAAATAGCTCGGGGAAATACAATGTGAGAGGCCCACAATGTACTGAAAGGAGATAGCATAAAGTTGATTAGTTAACATTTGCCAATAAGGGATAGCGATCTAGAAGTTCAACTATTAATCTTGTTACTAATCTTGTTAAGAAGAGGCTTGAAGTCTGAAAAAATAGGTTTAATAAAGGAGATAGAAATCCCAAAATATTTGACAGGTTGATAATCCAACTTGAATCTAGTGCTTATTGTCAATCTAGCAGCTAATTGTGTTGCACTTACTGAGATAAATAAGTTGGACTCGTCCTTATTAATTGTAAGGCTTGACATTCTATTGAAAACTTTGAAAGCTTTTATAATGGAGGTGACTGATAGAATGTCAATTTTAAAAAAGAAAAAAAATGTCATCAGGAAAGCTCAAAATAAAAATACTAAGCATTTTACATTTATAGTGGAATTTGGATACTCCTTCCTAGTAGCATTTCTTTTAAGTGTATAAAACTTAAGAGGCTAGAGAGAACAGTTATGGAGAGATGAGGTCCCCTTTTCTGAAGCCTCTAGTAGCTTTAATGTGCTTGGTGGGCTCTCCATTCACTAGGATTCTATAGGATACAATATGGATGCATTGATGGATCCATTGTGTGAAATTTTCAAGGACACCAAAAGCTTTTAGGGCATTTAAGATGGAGTTCTACTCAACCCTGTCATAAGCTTTCTCAAAATCTATTTTGAGTGCACAGTTTTTGAAACTACTATTCTTAGTGTAGTGCTTGAAGAACTCTTGAGTTAGTGCAATATTATCACCTCTCTGTCTCTTTGAAGTGTAAACTAATTGAGTTGGATCAATAAGTCTAAGAAGTATAGGCTTCAACCTTAGAGTAATGAATTTAGAAATGATTTTGTAGATAAAGTTGTAATAAGAGATAGGATTGTAGTCTTTAAAGCTTATGCTCTTTCTCTCTAGGGACTAATATAATAAAGGTGCTATTCATAGCCTTGAGAAGTTTGCCATTGTTAGAGAATTCCATAATTGCTTCAGAGATTGTATTACTTAAGATGGACCAATTCTCTGTGAAGAAATATATGATAAAACCATCTGGTCATGGAGCTTTGAAATATGTCAGAAACTTTAAAGCATTTTTAATCTTAGATCTACTAACAATAGAGGCTAGAGCTTATACTTCATGAGAAAATTTCTTTTTTTGGAACTGTTTCCTCAATAAATTCTATACAGGAGCAAGCAGGTAAGGGAGAGCCTAATAAGGATTGGAAGTAGTAGGTAGCTTCAGAGATGAATCAACTTTAAGTTTAAACAAAGGATCTATTGTTTTTAATGGTAACAATTTTATTTGAGGTTTTCCTCACTAAGAGATCTATGAAAGAAAGCTGTATTTTTATCACCATATTGTAACCACTTGATCCTAGATCTTGTTTCAATAAAGAGTAGTCAAAGTTAACTACTTTTGAGTAGTTGCTCAATGCAGGCTTTTCTACAACTTGAAGCATCAGACATTTAGGATTGAGGTACATATTATTATAAGCTTTACTAAGAGTAGATTTAGTAGTGTTTAGTAAATGATGAACATTTTCCACATTGTCCTTATGAAAGGCTTTAGCCTCATCTAGTATGCTATTGATTTTCATAGAGTATTAAATTTTTTTGGATCCATAAAAGTGATGACCAAGACCTCTTTTAACATCCTAAAAACTAGATCAGGATGTTAGGAAGATATTGAATAAAAAAGGTTACCTGGTAGGTGCTCTATCTAGTTTAAACTTAACGACAATTGGAGAGTGATTAGAGATAATTAGGTTAGGAAAAATAGCACTAGTGCTGGGAAATTATTGCAACCAAAGCTAATTAGATAAGCCTTTATCAAGCTTATTTCTCAAGAAAGTTTCATTACTTTGCTTATTGCTCTAAGTAAAGAAGTTGCCCCCAAGGTCGATCAAAAACTTGTATGTCAGCTAAGTAGTTTTTGAGATCATCAAAAATAGGTTTGGTAGAAAAATGAACTTCAACTTCATCTTAATGTATGATGGAGTTGAAGTAACCAATTAAAAGCTAAGAGGGAATGGATACCAAAAGCTAGCTCTTTAAGCTTACTCCATAAGTAGAGTCTTTGAAAGCCATAATTGAGTGAATATATGATTGAAGTGTCAGATATTTTGTTGAGGTGTTTGGAGAAGATCTATAGGTGAATCAATTGGTTAGTGATGGTAGAGCCAATTATGTCTATCTTGTCACTGTTATAGATTACTAGAATCCTTCCATTAGGGTCAAAATCTTGGTTATAAATGGACATCTATCTATTAGGTGAAAAAAACAAGAGGTTATTGAAATTTCTCTTCATTCTGGTTTCTAAAATATTTATCAAGTAAGGCTTTTTCTTAATAACAAAATCACTGATTACATGCTTATTTATGGGGGAATTCATTCCCATAATGTTGTAGAAGCAGATATACATTTAACCAGCAGAAGAAGAAACATTCTCTTTCTACCTAATCTTCTCCTTAACATAGTTTTGAAATTAGTTTCAATGATAGTATCCAATGTAGGTTCTTATGTTGTGACTGCCAATTTGGTTCATAAGATGCGATTAAGATTTCCTTTATAACAGGAGTATTAATAGTTATGCTAATTCCAAAACTATTCATAACTATAGATTGATCAATAAAGTAACTTTTGGGTTTAACAATGACTATCAACGTATCAGAAGGGGGTCTTGGACTGAATTCCTTAATGGTGTCTCCAACAAGTTCGTGAACTTGTTTTTCACCAATCAGTTCCTTAAAACTGCTTTCCATTTGGTTCCCATGTTTTCATTGGTTTACTTAAGGAGGGATTCCATACATGTTGACTGTTCCCTTAATGAGCTCAAGATTATCATCAAACTTCATAATTTATATCTTTTTAGGTAGCTCTACAAATGCATCAACAACCACACACTTTCTAGTAAAATTGACCCTTTAACTCCTACAGAAGTTTAGTCAAAACAAAAAATTTGTTTATTTAGCTTAATCTTTTAGTGGTCTAATATTCAAGAGGTATATGATGAATATAAATCCACAGAGGGATGTTTGTTTACCTGATCTCTTAAAATTTTACATTATGTCTCCAATCTTGGAAGGCTTTTTATGAACATATCAAGGACCTGACTTAATGACTTCATCCATAACTTTTGGGGAGTCGAATTTGAAGAAAAATCTATCTTGATTATTTACTATAATGTCAAGAAGGCCAAACTGCTTTAAATTTCTAGTCGCCCAAGTTTTTATGACAAAGAAAGGAACTCTCTTGTCTAAAAAGAATCTAGTAAGAGTAGGCTTCGATTTTTGAATACTAGCATGGAGGATGGAGATAGCGTTGACAATTTGTTTTTTAGAGGTGATGCTAAGTGGATAATAGAAAAGTTTGGTTTTAGGGTTTAGATTACCAACAACTTGAATCTAAGAACGGTTAGCAAGTAGAGAAGCATTAGGATTATGTCACAAAGGTCTACTTTGGACCTGAACTTTCACTACAAGTCGCGCCCACTTTCGTGCGGCAATCCCGCTTTGGTCCGCTTAAGCAAGATTCAGCCTTCTCATGTGAATGTCGCTGAACAATTCCGTTATCCCTCGAACACCTCACGTGCACACAAGTGTTTAAGTGTTTCCCTCACACACAAAAAGAACACAAGTGTAATAGAGTA
>JAOQMS010000009.1:499341-514579 GCA_027563885.1 Erythroxylum longipes | reverse complement strand
ACATTTAAAAGATTACCCTATCTAAGAATGATTATCCTTATCCGTGAAGATATCCTCTATCTTCAGATGATCCTTCCGATGATCTTTATCTCTTAAAGTTGATGTTCATCCACTGCGATCTTATCCGCCACGCCATCATGTGCCACATCATCTACAGTTGCCATGTCACTGCTGATGTGTTCACCAAGGCCTATCCATATATAGGTCCGTTAATGCACGTCCATGGACAAGTCCATCTTCCATGATCCAGCTCACTTCATGGTGCAGTCTTGTCGCTCCATAACTAAGTACAAGTCACAAACCGAGTTAGTATAAAACCTCGCACGTTTTACATACCTCCAACCTGCGTTGTCGAAGTCAAGTGCCTTCGCGCACCCTCGGATCTCGCATGACTTAGTTCGCCAACTCGTAAGACTTTGCCTTGTTCCCTTATGAACACGCCTTCCTTGTGCCGACCTGCATGCCAAGCTTTGGCCAAGGCTCGCCAACACTCGCACGAACCCGTATTCTGGATTTAGGGGTCTAACAGATTACTGGATAGAGTAGATGTGATGGCACTAGTATGGTGATTATAAGGAGGAGGAGGGATAAGGGTAGGCAGTGAGGGAGACTTTAGTGCAATAGGTGATAGAGGGATTAGAGGAGATTGAATTTTTTATAGAGGTAGGACGTGTTTAGAAGATGACATATTGGTCCGACTACAGGGTAAAGAAAAGACATGCTAGATAAAAGGACTCTTTGAGTAGAATGCAGATGAAAATCAACTGAAGGAGAAGATGTGAAGGAGGGAACAAGAATGGGAAAAGAGAAGGGAGGGGGAAATTGATGAAATATAGGAGCCAACCATAACTGACTGTAATAAACCAGTATAATAGAAATTGGGGAAAGAGAAGAAAAGCTTCTACTTTAACATTAGAAGTTGAAGTGCACCACAAACTAATTTATTATCAATATGAATTTTAGTAGACTCTTTTTGTCCAAAAAGAAGTTTTTTCAATAAGTTCTTTAGCCTTTCTTGATTCACACAAGAATTAACAACTATATATTATGCTTTATAAGTTAACAGAGTAATATTTGGTTGCCTTTTCAAGATCTAAGTAAAAGTTGCATTACCTAAATAAAACACCAGATTAATGGCACTCTTATGGTCATCAATATCTCTAACCAATTACTATAACTGAAACCACTAAGTATGAAATTATTAGAGGTAGAATAATACAATCCAAAATTAAGAGTACCTTTGATGTATTATAAAATACTTCTTCTAACTTTAAGATAGTTTGATATTAGAGCTTCCATTATAGCAACTAGTTAGTCTTACTCTAAATAATATATCAGGCTTTATATAAGTTAAATATCTTAAACTTTCAACTAGGCTTTGGTATATTATTGGATCCATTATTTGATCTTTATCATATTTGTATAATTTTGTATCAAATTTCACTAAAATTTTGACTGGGTTATAACCACTCGTATGAAAACTTAATGCCATCCTCCATTTGCTTTATGTCTATTATAAGACAATAAGATATGAGCTTTAAAATTGTTATCTTAAACTCATGACTGATGGATCTTGGCTCTTGGCTCCCTTAAATTCTTTAAACATTTTTAGATTATTTCTTGTGGAAATTAGGTCATCTATGTACAAGCTAACGTTATAAATTCCACTGTCTCTTATCTTTATGCAGAGAGCATATTTATAAGGGCACTGGGTAAAACTATTTTCTTATAAATATTTGTCAATTATACAATTATAAGCTCTTGGTACTTGCTTTAGCTCATATAATAACTTTCCGTTTTAAATGTAGAACTTTGTCTTCATATATTTTCATCATATAGCTAGAAGTTTGTTGCATATAAACCCCTTTTCAAGATAACCATTGAGGAAGGCTAATTTGATATTCATTTAGAAAATCTTCCACTTTTTTTAAGCTACTAAAGAAAAAAATTAGTTGTATGTCTTTATGTGAGCTATTAGACAAAAAAATTCTTTATAACCAATCCCTTTACTTTGTTTATACCCCTTTGCAACAAATTTTGCTTGATATCTTTCTCTCTTTTTGAAAATTTTTACACCGATAATAGTATGTCCATTAAAATAGTTTTTATTGAAAAATAAAAATTAAAAATAGTTGTTAATTCTTAGTGTTATTCTTTTTAATTACTCTTAATTCCTCATTCACAACTTCTCTTCATTTTTCATTGTCAACTACTTTATTAAATTCAATTAGCTTAGAATCTATAAAAAGATTTAAAAGAAAACATCATAAGATTAGTAGTTTTTTTGGTCTCCTTGTGTAAATCATAAAGCCTCTTATAACGTTGAAGCCTTTTACTTAAGCTTCCTTCAAAATCTATAATTTCACCATGTGATGGTACTAATAAGGAAGTGGTGACTTCTTGTCTTATTTCACTATAATATTCTTTTCCAAAAAAGGAAGAAAATAATAACTTTCTTTTTGAACTTGCTAACCCCATATGGCTTCCTCATCAAAGTCCACATCTCTTATATGAATAAATTTTCACTACTTAGATTATAAAGCTTGTACCCCTTAGTTCTAAAAATATAACTAATAAAAGCGTATCATTACTCTTTTCATCAAGCTTGGGATTTTTTTTACCAAGAACATAGGCTTACGTAATGCCTTCAAATAAGTTTAAGTAAGATGATACTGGAATTTTCTTACTCCATCTTCAAGGGTAATCTTATGATCTGCAACTTTTATCATACTTAGATTTTAAGTATACAAAATGTAATTACATACCACTCCTTTAGAGCATATGCCCGAATGTATCAACGATTATTGGAGAACATACTCTACGAGGATGGCAAGTTAAGATGGTTAAATAAGTACATTACAAATTTTTAGGCATCAAACACATCTTAAACAAACCAATATTTAATTTTGGCCCATTTCATTTACAAACATATCCAGTCATAAATGTCATTACATTTCAGAATTAACAGATACATCATACAACAGTTGAGAAATACAATTCTTGATACAAAATAACTGAAGACATTTGCAAGTACAACTGATCCTGACCTTTAAGTCATGTCCATATGAAGCAGCTATACTCCAATTAGTCTAACTACAGCTCCTCTGAACTTGAGAATCAACATTGCAATTTTGATGAGATTGCGAACTCGATGAGTGAACCATCATCGATGTGCTCACTCATGCATAATACAAATATCTCAAGTAGAAACCAAATTCACAATATACCTCATATCTTAGACATTTCATATATTCATTTCGGGATAATCCGATCGTTTATCTCAATCATTCATATTGTTAACATGTACATAAACATTACATATCTCTTTATGAACACAATATAGAAATACTTCGCAATCTTTAACATAATACATGTCAAGATACATATATAAATGCAAATGCACATGTGACTCCACTTTCTTTTTTACGTTTTATGACCGAGCGTTTACTTACTGTCCTGTACCTATTGTGGATATTGAGCTCATTAATAATTGAGCCTCTGGCTCTTTGTGGAAAATTTTGAGCTTTAAGCACTTTTCAAACTGGTCACTCTGGTCACAACTCCTTTATCTAATCATGCATAGTAATGTGATGGAATGCATCAATTCACATAGTATGCTATCAATCACTTTCATTCAATATGCACAGTTAGTCATCATATTCATTGGATCTAAGTCCAGCATTCAACTCTCAGTTGAGTACACAGTTTCCATATTCATATACAATTAGAAAGCACTCCTAATACAATCTCGAAGATCAAACTCCTCAGATCATCAATGTCCAAAATTATCACAATTATATTAATAACAATTTAATAACTGACATGTAAAAAAACATATCAATCATAGTGAGAAAATATATAGGTTAACTCACAGTACGCTTTAGATAAGCTATTGCCTTGACGATCCGGCAATGTCTGGATGTTGATGATCAACTTGTATATCTATCTTTATGCAATACACATATATTTCACACATTACTAAGTTGATCAATCATATGATTAGTCAATAATTCACATGTATATATATATCATGTTTCAATGCATGCTTAATTGACTTTCCAGGTATTTACTAATATACAAAGATCTTGACTGTACTAATACGCTTTCAAATCATTCAAACATTATAGCTTGTCACTATCATTTTGTAATTAGGCTTATACCTTAAATAAGCTTGATTATTCTAAATTCATCAACCATACATTCACCAATCCTTTTCTAGCATTATATAATCACACAATATCCCAATTCCCATTCATTCATTCCTAATGCATTATTCATATCCTTTAGATCACATTTGCATTAATAAGAACACCTTCATTCCTTTATCAACAATCCTTCCTTATAATATAACATCAATTAACAACCTAAACTTATCAAACACTTAACCAACTAATCCAATATCAAACTAGGTTCATTTTAAGTCTCAATCAAGTCTAAATGCACCAAAGTAAAGTAACTTATCTTTAGTTAATTCAATAATCACACAAAACAAAATCTTCTTCACTTCAAGGCATTTCCCACGATTGTGAAGGCCTTCCCACAATCGTGGGATCAGTGAACTGAAAGTTCACCATCCATTTCCTTCAATTTTTTTTTAGATTTTAACATCTTTATACCAAATTCGAAACACCTTCATCATAGTCCATCAATTATACCTTAATTCCTCATCAATTTCATCTCTAATCCTAACTCAAAATCATTCAATTAGCAACTCATAAACTATTGTCTTTTATGCATTAAAAAAAAACAGAAACCATCATGTACTATCATACATATAGTCCTAGTTCTTTCCCATTTCAAAAACACTACATTAACAACTTTCTTTACCATAAATTCATCTTTATTATACTTAAAATTCCAATTTAATTCACCCATATAAAACCTATAATTCACGTTTTTATACATCAAGCACAAGGCAGAAGAGTATCCAAGTTCATCCAATATATTCCAGCACACTTCATCATCAACATCATAAACAATCTAACCTAATTCAATCATCATAATCTACTATTAAAACATGCCATAAAGATTAGATTTCTACTTACTAGTTCAACCTAATAGTCTCCTCAAATATCAACCTACCTTAGCATTATATGCATGTACAATCATCCCAAGGGTAGTGATAAGAAGAAGATAGCAAAATCTGCCTATTTTTATGAAGAACTTGATCAAGGTTTTGATGTGATAATGGAAAAAATTTACACAGAAGTTCAAAGCCGTGAGGGAGAAGTGAATTTCGGTGGTGAGAAGGAGGAAGAAGAACTAATTACAACAGAAACATCTAAGGAAAGACTCTGCCATATACATGTGTCATTAGATGAGTTAAGATAAGTGTCTCCTTCTTTAAGGACACTTGTCCTATAAGGAAGCAAGCTACATGTCTTCTCCTTACATGGTACACATGCCTTTCTATAAGGCAGCCAATTGTCCCTTAAATGTACTGCCATTTGTCACTCAATCATTGCTTCCATTTTTCAATTAATTACCCATGCCAAATGTCACTCATTTATCTATTCCATTTGTTACTTATTTCATAGGTCTAGTCATCATAATTTTTCACATGTCAACTTGTCTTTCCACTTGACATTTTTCCTATACTAGGTTTACATATTGATTCATCAATCTCTCAATTGTAACAATTAATTACAAGTTACTAATTATAATCCATTAATTCTTGTCATTGGTAAACCAAAGTACAAGACATTGGAAATGCATATTCATTTTAGTTTTATACCCTATAATATGTCAATTAAGTACAATTTGACTAACTCATAATTCATGTGTGTATGCTAATATTATGCATTTGAATACAATTATAAAATCATGTCATAAATGTACCAAATTCATTCTATATGATGCCACTTATATGACTTGATAGTCTAACATTTTAAATCCTTTAACAATTTGAGAGATGGAAAACTACACAAAACCAGTCCATAACTTGAGGGAAAAAAAATTCTTTTAGTACCCTCTTATCATGCTCCTTGCCATACTAAGAATTATTTGTTTCTTTGTATAGGATACACATTTATGTTATGTTGATCTTAGAGTAGTTATAATTAAAGAATCCCATATACATAATAAAACTCTTGAAAATCCTTGTAAGTGAATTTGCCTCCCTTATCTGTTCTCAAGGCTCGACTTTTAAATCCAATTTTTTTTTCTATAAGAGCATTAAAATTATGAAAACATTTAAAAGCCTTTTTTTCTTTAAAAATGTACGCCCTTATCTTTCTTCTCAAACCATTAAAATAGAATAAATAATTATTCTTACTAAAAATATGGAGTGATAAGCCAAAAAAAGTCACTATAAATGAAATTTAGTAGCCTTGAAACTTTTGGTTGAGATTCCTTTGGAAAGATCTTTCAAGTTGGCTTCCCAAAAAATACATCCTTTTGCTCAAATGATTGGGTTTATTGATTGGATGCAAATCATTCACCATCATATTGCTTGCCATCAATTTGAGTCTACTAAAATTAACTCAACATACCCTAGTGCATAAGGCTCTCCACTTTGCGAAGGTTAGGGGAAGGTCATCAATATACGTAGCCTTCCCTTTGTAATTTTTATATAGAGGCTGTTTCTATAGTTCGAACCTATGATCTTATAATCATAAAAGAGCAAATTTTACTAGTAAAACCCATATTCCTAAATCTCTAATGTGATAGCCATATAGGATCTTTACATCATAATGTTAAGCTTTTAGCAATGTTAATTTATATGAGCAATAAAAATAGGCACTTCTTTGCCATAAGTACTCTGACGATCATATGTTTTATATCATTTTTAAAGAACAAGGTGTAACTTTTATTAAAAGGTATAACCTTTATCTAATAGTTAACACATAATCAAAGTATTATTATTCATTTATAGAGCATAAAAAACATTTGAAATAAATTGGTGACTTTTATTCTTTAAACGTATCAAGATTTCATCTTTCCCCTTACATGGATAATGGAGGAATCTCTTGATATAATATTACCATTAACTTTATCATTAGGCTCTACAAAGAAGCCTTTATTGCCATAAAATTGATTACTAACACTTGTATCAAGGTACCATGAAAAATTCTCTTATTACTACTAGTTCTTGAAACCTATCAAAAGATTAGACTCTATCTTATTATTATCTTTTATTTTTATTTATGAGATTTGAAAAATATATTAACCTTTACACTATCATTAGCATACATTTTTCATTCTCAATAATAATGTCTAAATTCATTATAAGTATATTATTTAACTTAATACTTGTCATACCTTTCTAATATGACCTTACTCCTCCTCTATCATTTCCTCTAGTTAAGGTAGATTTATAATTTCTATCTCTATTTTAAGATGAAAATTGAGCGTTCTTCCTCCTCTTACATGACCTTGCCCACATTTATAACCTTGACCTTTGTATTTTGTATTTTCTTTTTCCTCCTTGTCTTTCAAAGTGAGGTTTAATTGTTCAATGTACTTTATGGGCTTTTTCTTCCTCATATTAAGCTTATCTTCATAAGTTTCCAAAGTTCCACTTAGTTCTTCAATTTTCATGTCTTCCAAATCCTTTGATTCTTTAATGATAATCACCATATGATCAAATTTCTAAATAATTAATTTAAAGATTCATTTTCAACTTCCCTTAAATTAGTTACTTCTTTACCAAGCCTTTTCATTTAGTTTACGATGGCCATAACTCATAAAATAATGGGATAAGCAATCCTAAAGTGTCCAATATTTTAGGATTTTTTCAATTTATGTCCAAGCTTTTAAAATTTTCAATTGAGTGACAAACCTTTTAAAATATTAATTGTTCAGTTTAAAAAGTTAATTTCATTAGTAATTTGCTGATTTAACTAATGAAATCTTTGTTGGTTATGATAAGTAGGTGTTCAATTGAAAAACTTTCTCTACTTTAGTCTAATTATATCCAATACTTTTCTAGGTGGACATCTACATACCATAAACAAAAAAGACCCTTAGCCAAATCAACAAATTACTAACACAAATAACATTTTAAACTAAATTGTTAAGCTTTTAAAAGGTCGGTTACTCAATTAAAAAATTTAAAACTTGGACACTATATTGAAAAAATCTCGAAAGGCTAGCCACTTTAGGATTGGTTATCGTTAAAATATTTTGATACATTTTTGGATTATTTCACTTGAATAGCTTCAATTTCACCTTATAGATCTAAAAGGATTATTTTCTTTACCTTCCCCTTTCCCTTACAGTCTACTTAAAGCATATCCCATAATTTCTTTATAAAAGGTCCTTCTGGATTTATATGAAATAGGTTGTATCTTTAGAAAACTTGTGAACATTTTTAAAAATGACACATATATAATGTGCACTAAGTAATGCCTTAATATGAGTTCACCAATTATCAAAATTGTCTTTGTTTTATGCTTTGGAATTTAGAAAGCAAGTATTTTACCATACAACATTATTTATAATATTAAAGCTTTTATATGATTTTGTTTTGATTAGAAGTGGACTTAAAATGATGAATTCGCTGAATTAGTAGTTGATTTAGAATGAGGAAACATTTACAAGAGGAGGTAATTCACTGAATGATATTCTATTTATTGTTGCTATGCTTAAACTTAAGATTACAGATGGTATTTATATGGCTCCCTAAGAAAACCGTCCTAAATAAATTATAATATATTAATAACATACTTTTAAGTACATAAATAAAAGCGCCCTATACATGAATAACGTATGATAAGTCAAATTATTTATATATGATTTTGGGATGAATTGGAACTAATTTGACTTATCTTCATGTGAATTATGCACTTTATTTGGTTAATTCTCACATTTCAACTTTATTACTTAATAGGTACAATTGGAGAGATTTTGGGGCAAACCACATAACTTTCATTGGAGATGTCGGATTAGATTCATTCAAGCACACTTTCGAAGAGGACTCCGAGCTCTATAACCTTCATGAAGGTGCCAAGGAGAGATTTGGCTTTTTGAAGGGTCAAAAGTGCACATTTTTGAAGATGCTCAGTGTATGTCCGCCTAACGGACATCATGTCCCTTCAAACAGACATTAGCGGAGAAGAAGGCTAACAGACCCGTAAGTGTCCGCTTAATGGACATCATGTCCGCTTAACGAACATTCACTGTCCAAACTGCTCCAGAGACCCGAGAAGGTTCGCCTAACGGACATTAAGTCCGTCTAACGAACATTGTTGGTGCAGACATGATTTTTATTCCCTTGTTTAGCAAAAACTAGGTTTCTTTGCCTAAGACACTATATATATTCATTTTAAAGACCTAAAGAGCGCAAAATAATGGAGGCACAAAAATAGAGGAAAGAAGATTAAGAATAGGATGGTATAAACACCTCCTCCCCCTCACAAAGCTGGTGAAGAGATATTGCAGGAGATTGGTGAATTACGGTATGAAAGTTACAAAACTTGAAGGTGATGAAGTTAATGCAAGCATTAGTAAAAACTTTGGTTGGAGAAAACGAAGCATCTTTTTGATTTTTCGATTGGAAAACTAATTTGATACGTCATAATCTAGATGTGACATATTGAAAAAATATATTTTTGATAATTTTTTCAATACTAGAATAAACATTGAAGGGAGGACAAAGGACAATGCAAAATCACGAGCTGATTTAAAGCTTTTTTGTAGAAGGAATGAGTTAAATAAAGATCTTCACACCAGTAAATATCCGAAAGCATGTTACATTTTGGACAAAAAAAGGAAATTTTGTGTGAATGGTTGAAAAGTTTAAAGTTTCCTGATGGATATGTTTCAAACTTGGCAAGGTGTGTGGACATGAGGAAGTACAAATTATATGAGATGAAAAGTCATGATTGTCTCGTAATGACGATAGGGGAGGAATGAGTGATGTTGATGGTAACTTATCCATTTTCTCATATCCTGGATGAACATATGGATGGTCAACAAGAAGAATGTTAACAAAGGAAGAAATAAAGGCTGCCCATATTTACATTTATTGAACTGTCAAAAGGTTCAACCTTTCGTGTAGTAAGTTAAAGTTGATTTTCAAATTGATTTTTTAGGTTTTCGAAGTTAGTGTTGTTCACAACTAAAATACATAATAATGCCTTTAGATTATAAGAGGAATGGTTACACGAACTAATGCTCAAGAAAACACAAATGATATCAATAAAGAAGTTAAAAGATAGTTTCCTTGATAGATCGAGAAATTTGTAAGTTTTCATTTACAATTATTGAAATGGTTGAATTATCATATCAAAGTGTTCAAATGGCATTATACTATTTAATATGATAATTTGTTTGGTAGGCCTCAGAAAATCCAATAGAAAACAAGTTCATATGTGATCTGCGAAAGGAACTTCATAAACTGTTAAATAGTATATGGTGTATTTCGTTAATGGATACAAATTTCATACAAAATTTCATGGTCATAGCATGGCAACAGTAAATAGTGGGGTTTGCATATAGGGAGAATTGATGGCATTAATATGGTAAAATTATTGAGACACTTAAAATTGAGTACCTAGCATTGCCAATAAAGCAAAGTGTGATATTTAGGCGTGACTGGTTTGATCCAACTCCTAATGTTGGTACAAAAGTGCACAGCCGATACAATTTAGTTGAAATCAATCCGAGAATAAGATTTAGACAATTTAAACCTTTCATGTTGGTAATGCAAGCAATCCAAGTGTATTATGTCCCTTTTCCCAGTTTACGATGAAATAAGTCAGAATGGTTGGCTTTTTTAAAAGTTAAACCTAGAGGTGTTTTTGAATTACATGGAAAAAGAGAAAATAAGTGAATTGAAAGTGAAGCATTTCGGGAAGATATTTATGAAATAAATGCCTGTGTTATACATAACAAGAATGAACCTTTGAATGATCTAAATAATGAATATGATGAAATTTTTACTTGAGAGGATAAGGAGGGTGAGAGATCTGAAGAGGAGCCTAAATTTGATTATAATTCTTCAAAAAAAGAAGATGATGATGATTTTGATTTACAATTAAGTGATCATAATAGCGATTAATTTGTATTTGTAATAGAATATTATATAAATAAATTTATAATTACATCAACAATATATTGTTATATATTTAATTTATATTGTTCTATTACTGGAATATTCAATAAAATATGAATGTTAGGTTAAAAATAAACTGCCAAAGAGAAAACAGGATATGATGCAACCAAAGTTAAGGTTACCACGATTTGGAGCCAGTTACTTTCCAAGTGAAGCACCACATGCTACAGTTGCTACAAAATCAAGTGTTGTACCTCTAGCTACTACACATCCAGATGAGGCATCACTTTCTATACTTATTGCTACACCATCCAACAGCCCTACACCATCCACCACCCCTATACCAACATAGATATTAGGGTAAACGTTACAGATGAAGAAGGCGATCTCCAGTCTGGAGCTAAGGGAGTATATGGAAGAATGTACATCACAATAGTCAATAATCTATGAGTGAAAATATATGCATGTTAACACCATAGTTTTATTCTGAAGTTATAGGTTTTAATTTGAAAATGATCTAAAATTGATTATATATTATGTTGGTTCCGTCTGGAACGTGCTCAAGAAACATTACATCCAAGTTCAAAAAGAAGAATGATCTTGAGGGTTATGTATGGAAAAATGTCTCTCATGTGACAAAAGATTTTTACTATCAAGAGTTTGAGGTACAAAAAATGTATTCTTTTGTATTTTTATCTAATTAATTTTATACATTAATATAAATATTGTAGGTTATAAGTACCTATAGTATGCTTTTCTTTTTTTCAAAAAGAATTTTTTCGGATTCTACATTTGACATAGTAATTTATAAATTATAGGAGAGGTGAGATCGTATACATTATAGAGACTTTCTTGGTGCGCTACACAAGACTATTGTACGACCTCTATATATATATGAAGAAATATGGAGTTGTTGGTAGCAGTATTGGACATGACTTGAGACAATGTCCATTTCAGAGTGCAATTATGACATCAAACGTGGAGGACTGGGGGGAGAGAGTCTTCCTGTACACACTGGAGGATCTATTACCCACCAGGAGCATGCAGAGAAACTTGTAAGTATCTACTCTTTACTTTTATATTCTAATTTTTTTTACTTTGATGTATTTCAATTAAATTTGATGTGTGAATTTTGGAATGAAAGTATATGTGTATTATGGAGAATGATAATGTTATAAATGTTTGGTTCCAAATATGGCTATGTTTTTGAGTTACTTTCTTTGTTTAACAGGGGGTAAATATCATAAAAACAGAGGAAACTCTGCCAAATTTTTTAAAAATTGTAGTTCACATATAACATTTTATTCTAATGCAGCAAAAGTCTATTGGCAGGAAGCCTACACCCTGTCAGCTCTTTTTGCATACCCACACTAAGAAGCATGATGGTATAACCTTCGTCAACACCCAATGTAGAGAATTTATGTATGTGAAATTTATGCTTTAATATTAATTATTAATAATTATCACTTATTAACATAAACATTGCCTCCTGATAAGACCAAATACTAGAAAGCATTCAACGACAGTCTCAGCGCTCTGAAACTATTGATGAGAGTCAGGTATATTTTGATGTAGTGGGTGGTAGGGACCGTTGTGGAAGGATCTTCGACTTAGGTTCATTTACGAACACATGCTATTCGCAATCCTCCACGTCTAGTACAACTTCATCTAGTAGGCGGTCGACATCCAATGAAAGAGTCGTTCAGCTTGAGAGCACAGTACAGATGCTAGCAACTTAGTTACAACAGTCGATAGAGTACATAGCCTAGCTTTTTAATGAAATGGATGAGTTGAAGGGAAGGGGTAGCACCTCATCGCACCAGTCAGACCATCTGTCTTCACTAATTGCATAGCTTAGTTTTGCTACTCTCAAGTCATTTTGTATATACATATTTATTATTGTAGATGATAATTTTTTATTATCAATTAAGATAATTTTTACTTTATATTATCGTTCAACTTACTGTTTAGATAAATTAAATGTAGAAAAAATTCAATATAGTATCACCAGATAACTGTAGAAATTAAATATCAATCATAAGATTACCAATCAAAATTAAATTTACAAGTTAAATGTATGAAAAATAAAAAAAGTATCGGTGCATTTACCAACAGACTAAGAACATTCTATCGGTAAATAATTTATCAACGGAAAAAGTTACCATCACTAAATTTTCTAATAGACCTTCAATAACTTGACCATCACTAAATTTAACGACGTAGATACGATATTTATTGCTAAATTTACCAACAGAAAATAACTTACCGTCGCTAAATGTTTTAACAAATTTTCAATACTTTGTTCGTTGGTAACTTTACCAATGGAAAAAAATTGTTCGTCAGTGAATTACCAGTGGAATATTTCTATTCTGTCGCTAAAGATTACCGACGACTGTTTCTCTGACGACTCATGCAGTCAGTAATTTCTGTGGACAAATTCGCTTGTTGACGGAAAACTTTCACATTCCGTCAGTAATTTCTATCGCTAAACACCCATTTTCTTATAGTAGGTGACATGCTTAAATGGGGCAAATGATATTGTAAGGATGAAGGACAAAGATTGTCTACCTTCAATTATTGTATATCCTAAATTTTGGAGAGAACATAATTATAGAATATTTAGAAGAATTTTTCAGGAAAAACGTGTTTAGTATGTACCACTATATGTTGGGTAAGAGAAATCCTCATAACTCTCAATGCTTACCAAATGGCCAATGTCCCAATAATACAAACATGGAACCTACCATAATTAGATTTTATTAAACAAATATTAATTCATATACAATTCCAGTGGCTAAAGTTAAGTATGTACAACTTATAGTAAAGAGAAACATATTTCATATGGTGAATCAATGGATTACCTTACATGCATCAAAGCCACAAGCCATACTTAGATATGATAGTAGCTCCTTAAAACTTCTTTGTGCAATAGTAGAGAAGTCAAGTAAGCCAGTTTTATAGATACTTTAAGCACACAACTAGCACTCTCAAGTAATCTAAAATTGTGAAGTATGTAATGTTGGTGTTGTAATGTTGGGTAGTGGTCAGTTTAGGAACAAGGAGCTATTATACTGAACTAGGAAGAGCCTATGAAGATCCTGCATAACTTACACTTGTAAAAGATGCTCCTTACAGTTGCCTTTAGCCTAGAACTTCCTATTTTAATCCTTTATTACTATTGTTGTGACAAGTTTTGTACTATAGCACTGTAATTTACTTATTTTTTAGATTATATTATGAAAATTAATTATTTTTCAAAAAAAAAACTCTTTATCGTAAGTTTCAACTATGGTTATGATTAGAAGGTCCTTTATTAGGCATTATTTTCATTTTATTATACATTAAGAATGTTCATATAGCTCTTGTAAAATCATCTACTATAATAAGCAAATAATGAACTCGTGTAGAATTTTCCACTTTATAAAGAATTTATAGATCACTATATAGCAAATCAAAAGTCTCCATGGTTGAATGTTTTCTTCTTTAAAAAGGTAATGTGTAGTTTTAATAAGTGGTAAGCTTTAGATACATGATTTTTTGGGTTTAACACTAATAGATATATTGCATTTTATCATATGAAATATGCCATAATCTTTGATATCATAAGGTATAAGAACTATTCCCATTCTTATTATAAACCATAGTTTTGTTTTGGAAGTTAAAAAAATTATAAATAGTACCAGTAAAAGTGAGAACCAAGTTAATCTAATACAAAATACTAAAATGCATTTAAGTTATAACTAACCGTAAGTTATCTTTAAACAATAATTTTGTATACAAAACAAGCTACGAAAAATTATAAGAAAGGGTTTAAAAAACTAATATTCTATCTAGCAGTCTTTGGCTAATTGGATTAGAGACGCCTCTGGCTAGGATAATCTCTCTTATCTATCTGAGAGTGTTGAACTAAATACTTGCAATTCCTGTATTTCATTTTTGATTTTTCTTATGTTTCTTTCTTTCTAAATTATATAAATAGTGCAATTAAAAGAATTTTTGAAGATAAAAAGTTCCTCCATATGGTGATAAACTTATTTTTCATGCCGACTCTATAATATTTTAATCTATATCTTAGTTTCATTATAAGCAATTTTGTTAGACCCCGAAATTTTTCTTAGAAAATTTCGAGTAGTACATGAGAAGGGTGGATAGATTCATGTTTTGTTTTGATGTTTTTGGTAGTGAGAGACTATGAAATGGGAAGAATTAGGGTGAAAGTGATGAAGAACACGTATATATATA
>JAOQMS010000009.1:485277-499241 GCA_027563885.1 Erythroxylum longipes | reverse complement strand
TGTACAAACATTCACATGTGCAAAAATTCTCTATTTACTATTCATGTGCCTAAATGAATGCATGAATATGGAAAAAACACTTTAGACAGTCCTAACCCATTCCATATTACCAAAATACCCTTTCCAATTGGTAAGGGGATGTTACAGCTGTAGGTGTGTTGTAAAAGAATGAACGTTAATGACATAAGTGAGTATAATTTTGTAAGCCTTAGTGTAACCAATTTGGAAGTTTAATTAACCTAAAATGAAGTAACCTTAAAGGAAATGAAATATGGAAAATTTCAGATGTTAGTGATAACTTTAAGCTTGTTAAATTCGTGAGGTATTGAAGGTAGAAAAGTTACACACATTAGGGATGTTGATGACAAAGTCGAACGCCATCATTCATACATTGATGGACCATCCAGGTAATAGCGTGATTTAGAGCGTACTATGAGTACCCTCAATGTTCCCACTAGGATTGATTTATGTTTAACTTCCAGTAATTGAACTGTTAATAATCTAAATATGATAATTTTGGATATTAATAGTCCGAGTAGTTTGATATTTACGAAAGTATTGGGAGTGTTCTATTTGTATATGATTCTGAAAGATATCTGAATACTCAACGTAAGTGTTGAATGCCAGACTTAGGTCTGATGAACATGTGAGTTTAACTATGCATCTTGAATAAATGTTATTGATGGCATATTTTGTGAATTGATGCATCACATTGATATGCATGATCAAATAAAAGCGTTGTGACCGGAGTAGCCAGTCTGAAAGAGCTTAAAGCTCATAAATCTGCACATAGAGCCTGGCTCTATGATTAATGAGCCCTGTATTCACAATGAGTACGGGACTGTATTTGAAAAGAGCCTGATATCCACAAAGGATATGGGACAGTGAAAGGTGCTCGATCACAACAAATAAAAACAAAAATGGAGTCTCATATGCATATGCATTTATATATATATACAAGATTGTGAATACATTTCTAAAATTATGATGATTAAGTGGTATTCCATATATGTGTAATTGTGGATAATGTGATTGATTGGGATAAATGTTCAAATTACACTTGAAAAGAGTATATGAAATGTGTGACATTCATTACGTCTTATTGAGATAAGGAATGTTGTGAATTTGGTTATATGTGAGATATTTGTGTATTTTTCATGAGTGAGATCATCAATGATAGTTCAATAACTGAGTTCGCAAAACTCATCAAAATTGCAACATATCTTTTTAGGTAGGAGAGAGGAGACCTAGTTCCTAAAACATCTGGAAGAACATTTTGGATTAAGAAATGGCTTAAAGGTTTGTCAGCTGACATTTGAGGAGTAGTGGAATGTTTTTATGTAGTTTTCATATGTCATGTAGAACTTTTGTATAAAAAGTTGTAAACTCTCAGATACGTTTGATGATGTAAATATTTTTTTTAAATAACTACAGTGTAAATTATGCTAGTAAATGAAATGAGGAGTTGAGCTTTTTAAGTATTGTGTTATTTTGTATGATGTCATATAAGTGAATATAACTGCTTAAACATGCCATTGTCATAGTATATGTACTTGAATGTCCTTTGAATGTTTGAGTATATACTCTATGGTAGTGAGGTGTTACAATACCTAAACAAATCCAAAAGTTGCCTATCTATAAAAGAAAGTGCCCAATCTATAATAGATAGGCTTCAAGAACTGACATGTCTTTAAGTCAAAGTCACCCCCTTCACTTAGTTGAATCTTCCCATATATACTAGGAGACTAAAATACAAAGAATGTCTTCTTATTATAGAGAAGTTACAAAAAAGGATCACAAGTTAGTGCAACTTAACACAAACAACTACTAGTAGGGTGTAATTAATCAAATCTATCATAAACTCCCTACAAGTCTATTGGTCATCCCATCTTTTTCTCTTCGAAAGCCTAATTAAATATATTGAAAACTCACTAAGAAGATTCTTATGGGTTGGAGGAAGAGAGGGTAGATACCACTCTAAAGTGAGTTGGAAGGAAGTCTTAAACCCCTTAAGGAAGGTGATCTTGGCATAACTAGTAAAAAAGCTAGCAATAAAGTGCTTCTTAGGGGTAGATTATGGAGATTGATCAACGATAAGGATTCTCTGTGGGTTCTATATGGATGCACTATTACTTTTTTAAAGGTAAGAGCAATTAGGAAATCAAGGCTATTAGCTCACTTTCTTAGTTCCTAAAATAGCTAACTAAGCTAAATAATGAGCTAAGACCTTACTTCAAATGTCAAATCGACAACATTATTTTCTTTATTTCAATAATTATAAAAATATAGGTCCTATCTTCAACTCCCTTATATTTATGGTCCTAGATGGAAGATATACACTAAACTAAGGTGTATTTCACGATTTTTGTTGTTTCTTTCTCTCATTAGAAATTTATTGTGTTATCCTATGTTAATTGATTTGGGATTTGTGTATGGATAATAGTATTTTCATTATTTTTTGGTAATTTGTGAATGAACCCATTGGATATTGTGAAAAGATAATTTTAATGAGTTCATTGAATCATTTATTTGCAAACTCATTGCTAGAATTTCGACATAATCTATAGTTGTTATATTATAATTCATAATGAATCGTAATTATTAAGGATAACATGACCTAGGTTAAATGATGCATTGTATATGGTTGTTGCCTTAATTAATTTGTTTTCCTAATTCGTAATGCTACTGCCTAATTAAATCTAGAGATTGTATCCAAGGTTATTCAGTAGTTAGGTTTAACTAACGATCATATCTTAATTAAGCACTACCTAAGGGAAAACTCGAGTTAATTACAAACTTATGATTAATAGTTGCTAGAAGAAATTTAAGAATAACAAATCAAGGAAATATGTTTAATTAGGGTATAGGCTGAGATTGAACTAAAGAACCTAGTCCCCACCGAATTCCCCATTTTTATCACTTTTCGCATGTTTTCTTTAATTTGTTTTTATTAGCTAGTTTCATTTTATTTTCTTGTTTCTAAAACTAAAACCCCCTATTAAACCTAAATAGCAGTTAATTTCATTTCAACAACTTTATACGCACTCTCTGTAGGATTGACCTAGACTCACCACTACTATAGTAGTAGTTTAGTTATTTTATTTTAACTAGCATTATGACCCGCTGTCAGTATGGATTTGGGAAAACCAATGATAAGGAGTTTCAAATGAATTTATCCATTTGCTTCTAAACTACAATCCTAATCTAAGACTTGAGGATAAATATATATGGCTAAAACACCAATCAATTGTCTATACTAATTCATATGCAAAGGAGATATTTAAAGACAAGGGTGTTAGCTCAAGGCTTATTAATGATTTTGATGATGACCTTATAATATTTCAAAATTCAAATTGAAATTTTTTCTTCTATTTCTAATGGGTTAATTCTCAAAAGGAAATAAAATCATATGATAAATGCTTTCTTTTTTGCAAAAACCTTCTTTATAAAGTTACCTTATTTATTCTACAAAATTTGGAAGGATCCTGCTAATCACATATTTTCTCAATCAGCTCTAGATTTCTTTTAAGAGTTGATTATTAAAAGATTCTAGCAGAGATAATATTAAATATTCAAAGTCAAATTTAGAACAAAAATAAAGCAATGACCAGTTGAAAAAAATATCTATTTAAGCAAGAGCCACTAAAGTTGTGAAACAGAGAAGCATGGAAAGAAAGAAGAGAGAAAGCCAAATTATTAAGATACTTCAATACTCCTGAAAGTCATATCATTATCAAATCTCTTGTTCCTTAGAAAGTGACAATTCTTTTCTAGAGAGATCATTGAAGCTCATAAGGAGCAAATTACTTCTTTATTTGTTGAGAGCTTGTAGAGGCTAGCAAAATACTATTAGTTTGGAAGGTTGGAGAACCTTGATAAATATGTACTCATAGGAAGGTTAGAGAACCTTGAAAAATATGTACTCGTTAGAAGGTTGGAGAACCTTGAAAAATATGTACTCATGAACTTAAAGAGTGATAGGTGCTTAATTGATTATGAAATCATTCGATAACACTTAGCGATTATTGACATGAAATTGCTTAAGATACTCACTTTGACTCATATGTGATTTTAGGTACAATTCGGAAGCAAACAAGTTAAAGTGAGTCGAAGCTCTATATTTTGGCCATTTTTTAAAGATGAATTTTTACTTGCCTTTATGAAGCAAGAAGAAGAAAATCAAAAGACAAGACAGATGGAAACACAAAGAAGAAAAACGTGGGCTGCATGGATTTGCATGGTATTAACTTACTTAATGGACAATCATGCTCAAGACTACAGTAGGTGGATAAAGTACCAAAACACAGGCGTAAAAGAAAGAAATGATAGTAGAAGCAAGGAGCAACTATGAAGCAAAACAATGCAACGCTGTCTAGGAGGACAATAGATACTCAATACTCTTGAAAGTCATATCATTATCAATATCTTGTGCCTTATAAAGTGAAAATTCATTTTGAAAGAGATTATTGAAGCTATATGGAGCAAAATACTTTTTCATTTGTTGAGAGCTTGTAGAGGCTAGCAAAATACTACTAGTTTGGGAGGTTAGAGAACTTTGATAAATATGTACTCGTGGGAAGGTTGGAGAACCTTGAAAAATATGTGCTCGTTAAAAGGTTGAAGAACATTGAAAAATATGTACTCGTGAACTTGAAGAGGCTCGCTAAATTACTACTTGGTTTTATAGTGAAATACTCAAGTTAGATATTTGGGAATTGGACGTAGACTTGGGTTGGAAGCCAAACTAGTACAAATCGATTGTGTCCTTCTCTCTCTTCTCTTAACTTTTATATTTCTGCATTATATTGTGAGTGTGTGTTCATTTTAACAAGAGGATCCTTCACCGTTATAGTAGGCTCCTTCTGTTTTCAACTTTCTAAAGGTTCATTTCATTTTAACAGGCGCCCTCTGTTTTAAATTGCCTTAACTAGATTTATCCTTTAGCAGGCTCCTGTTGCTTAAACAAGGTCCTATTGAATAATAGGCTCCTCTTACTTTGCAGGCTCCTATTTTTGTTTTAAACTTCGACAGGTCCCTGTCGTTTTATTCGAATTAAAAGTATCTCTTTTGTGTGTTTTCTTTATCATTTGGTATTAGAACAAGGTTTCATATTTTTGTGTTTTACAGAACATGATAGGTCATGGAAAACATCTTGAGAAGTTTTGAAAGACAATCCATCTCAAAGCTTCCTTATTTCAGTGGAAACAACTACTCATGTTGGATAGAGAGAATGACCATTTATCTTAGTTTGGTGTTACTGTTCCATTTCTCTCTGAAGAATTCTTAGCTCTAATGCAGGGGGAAAGTTAAGAGTTAATTGATGATATATTTTCACCTTACATGATTTTGGGCATGACATGTTATATATCTCTTCGATAACTTTGTTGCTACTTTTTGCCTCGTTGATTCTTTTCCCTCTATTTTTTTGATAATGACAAAGGGGAAGAATTAAGGAGATATATATTGATATAAGATATTTGATATACTTTCCTGAGAATTGATGATATAATTTGTCATATATTTTTCTGTGAAGTTTATATGGTAGAAAGGAAAGGCTCCTTCAAATCAGTAGGAACTTATAAAGCTTACAGTTATCTATCGAAAACTACTGCTCTTACTTGAATTGTGAAAATATATCTATTATTGTTTATCATCATCAAAAAGGGGGAGATTGTTAGCTCAAAGCTTATTAATGATTTTAATGATGACCTTATAATATTTCAAAATTTAAATTAGATTTATTTCTTAAAAGGAAATAAAATCATATGATAAATGCTTCCTTTCTTACAGAAACCTTGTTTATGAACTTACCTTATTTATTCTACAAAATCTGGAAGGTTCCTGCTAATAACATATTTCATCAATCAGCTCCATATTTCTCATAAAAGTTAATTATTGCAAGATTCTAGTAGAGATAATATTGAAGATTTAAAGTCAAATTTAGAATGAAAATGAAGCAACGACTAGTTGAAGAAAATGTGTATTTAAGCAAGAGCCACTAACATTACGAAATAGAGAAGCATGGAAGGAAAGAAGGGAGAAAGCCAAATTATTGAGATACATCAATACTCTTGAAAGTCATATCATTGTCAAATCTTTTGATCCTTAGAAAGTGGCAATTGTTTTTTAGAGAGATCATTGAAGCTCATATGAAGCAAATTACTTCTTCATTTATTGAGAGCTTGTATTTTGGGAGGTTGGAGAACCTTGATGAATATGTACTTGTAGGAAGGTTGGAGAATCTTGAAATATATGTACTTGTTGGAAAGTTGAAGAACCTTGAAAAATATGTACACGTGAGCTTGAAGAGGTTTGTCAAATTACTACTTCGTTTTATAGTGAAACACTCAAGTCAAATACCTAAGGACTGGACGTAAATTTAGGTTGTAAGCTAAACCAGTATAAATCGACTGCGTCCTTCTCTCTCTTCTCTTAGCTTTTATATTTCTACATTATATTTTGTCATTTTAGCAAGAGGCTCCTTCACTGTTATAGTAGGCCTTTTGTTTTCAACTTGCTAAAGATTCATTTCATTTTAACAGGTGCCTTTTGTCTTGAATTATCTTAACTGAATTTATCCTTTGGCAGACTTCTATTGTTTAACAGGCTCCTATTGCTTAAACAGAGTCCTATCGCATAATAGACTCCTCTTGCTTTGCAGGCTCCTATTGTTGTTTTAAACTTTGACAAGCCTCTGTCATTTTATTTGAATTAAAAGTATATCTTGCATGTATTTGCTTTATTAAAGGGGCAGTGATGTCCGGGTGGAAGATGGTTTAGCATAAACTCCTCCTACCTTGAATCTCATTTCTAACATGGCTACTAGTCTAAGACAAACTACCTACTAGGGATAACTTACTATTTTTTAGCAGCAATACAACATGTATTCTTGTCAAAAATTGAATGAATCCATAGATCATACATGTTTTTCACTACAACTGCTCATTGAAAATATGGCAAACAATCCTCAACTTATGCCATATCAACATACTGAGACTTACCTATTCAGATTAATTTCTTGTATTGGTTAAGGCATAAAAAATCACTTTCGACTGGTGACAAGGGGATAACAGTCATCGCCTTTGGTGCTACTGTCATCCTCCCGAGGAAAGAGAGGAACCGCAGGCGCTTCTGTGGGGAGGAGAAAACAAGGAGAGCCACGATGATGTAACTTATTACTTGGATATAAGGATACCTCAAGCTCCATAAAGACTCCATAAAACCTCAACTCTTGTATGCATCTTTCCTGGAACCTTTAATTCAGATCCACCATCTTTGGCGTGAGGCATCTCTATATGAATCCATGAATCCAGTAGCGAGGAGGTTAGTTATTGCGATGCACGTAAGAGTTAAAAGTAGACATGGAGGCATCTTAGTCTATAGCTCTTACACAGGTGTCAATCCATGTACAACTAGTTTGCTTGTACATAGAATGGCCTAAGGCAATACAAGAGAAGGAATTATGTCCTTGAAATGGCAATGTGTAGATGGCTAACCTTTCTCCTCTGGGACACAACACATACCACTTATTTACCTGCAATTGGCCCGATTGTATTTGTGGTTTGACTGAAGGCATGTGCGTGATTCTACATACTTAAAACTCACGTCTCTTTATTAGCAAAAAGAAGGTAAAATAAGGATTACAAGGAGCACTTATGTTAAATACACAATAAGCTCATCTTATATGCCATTGGTCTAACCGTCTGAATGATGCGCATCCAGGGACAGTGAAGTAAAGCTCAAATTGGTCCTTGAAAGTTGATATCAGGTGCATGTTGAATTTCACATTTTTATTTTTCCAAATTAACCTTAAATTTGTTTATATTTTCTCACTGGCATACAGAGTGCAGTGAAATAAAATAACGAGATTATTCATAAATAAAAAGAGAATCACATTTCACAGGGTGAAACGAGAAAGGAAGAGTACAGGGGCAATATCGTAATTAAGTACGGAATGGGAGAAATATGACCGTTGGAAATGGAGAATAAAGTAACGATTCAATCACTTTGGTTGAAACAGAGAATCCGATGCCTGTAGCAATCTAAACAAAGAAAGTCAATAACATTATCTCCAAATCCAAAGCAACGGAGCACCGCCAACCCGGAAGAAGAGAATCAGAGAAGACGAAACCCAAAGCGAAATGGCTAATCCAAGTGCAGCGGAGGAAAGCAAGGTGGTGCTGGTCCAAGCCAAAGAAGCACACCCCTACGCATTTCATGTCTCTGGGCCTCGTAATGTTGCTTTTCCTAATTGGAGAGACATCATCAACTCTAGCTGGTTAGCGTTTAGATTACATCCCTTCTTTCTTTCTTTTTTTTTGTGTTTGTTTTACTATTACTTGTCTTTACAGTAAAAGATTCCGTAGAGAAGTTGTGGGTGTCTCCTTAGATCTTATTAGGTTGTTCTTGTTGTCATTTTTTCCTGTGATAAATTTTTATGTCTCCATATAAGGGAATATGGAGTTTCAGCTGGTTGGATTTATTTTCTTCTTTAAATCCTTTTGGTATAAACAGATTCAATAGAATCCTTTTATTTTACATATCTAGTGGTACCTGATTTCACTTAATGGCTTTACCCTATTCTTCTTATGGAAGGTTGATTTTTGAGTATCTCACGTTTCCAAACTAGTAACTAAAGAGTTTAAGCCGGTTTCGCTTAAACTCTTCAGTTTAGTAAGATTTTGGAAACCAGCGATGTTTATGGTTATGAAAAGTCGACTTTAAGATGATCTTTGTGATTCATTTTCGATTTGTTTCGGAGATAGCTTCATTAGCATATATCTTTGATTGCTCGGATCCAATTAAAAGGGAAATTTTATTTTAGAATCTAAGACTTCTGTTGTAGTTGGAACTTGGCATCTTCTAATTGACCAATTAAGAGATATTAACATGCAGGTTAAAATAGTAAAATTTCATTAACATAACAAGGTACAGTTGCCAGGGCAGAGAGAATGTTGGATATATTTCTAATTTCTAAATGTGAAAAGAATAAGCTATTATGAGCAAGAAAGTAGAAAAAGGATAATCAGTAAATGCATGCACATATTCGGGCTGCTTCTTATTAATGATTTATGTTTACAGGAAAGATGAGAATTACAAGAGAACAGTAATTGCCTGCTTCATTCAAGCGGTTTACTTGCTTGAACTTGACAGACAGGAGAACAGAAGTGAAGAAAATGCCCTTGCTCCGAAATGGTGGATACCATACAAGTATAAGTTGGTCCAAACCTTGATTGATGAACGAGATGGATCAATATTTGGTGCCGTATTAGAATGGGATCAATCTGCAGCATTTGCTGATCTGATACTAATCAGACCAAGTGGAGCACCAAAGGCAATTTTAGCACTTCGGGGGACATTACTCAAAAGCCCAACAATATATAGGGATATTCTGGACGACCTCCGTTTTCTGGCTTGGGAGAGTTTGAAAGGTTCTGTGAGATTCAAAACAGCATCAGAAGCCTTGAAATCAATTGCTGGAAAGTACGGAAGTGCCAATGTTTGTGTTGCAGGTCATTCTTTAGGAGCTGGTTTTGCCCTCCAAGTGGGGAAAGCATTGGCGAAGGAGGGAATTTACGTCGAGGCTCATTTATTTAACCCTCCTTCAGTTTCTCTTGCTGCAGGCATAAGAAATGTTGGAGAAAAAGCTGGGGTTGCTTGGAATAAAATTAGAGCAATGCTTCCTTCAAATGTTGAAAACCAGGCCATTAGTGCTAATACAGTTGCTATGACTTCTGCTTCCGGATTCAGGAACTGGGTACCCTTTTTTGGGAACAATGGTACTATGGAGCTAAAGAAATGGGTACCTCATCTATATGTGAATAATAGTGATTATATTTGTTGTTCCTATGCTGGACCTGATGGACTGGAAGATAAGAATGGCAACAAGGAGAATTTGGGGGGACGTACAAATGGGCAGGTTGCAGCAAAGTTGTTTGTAGTGTCAAAGGGAAAGCAAAAGTTTCTGGAGGCCCATGCATTAGAGCAATGGTGGTCAGATGATGTTCAACTACAGCTGGCTCTCTGTGATAGCAAGTTGATCACTAGGCAGCTGAAATCCTTGTATACCGTCCCATCTCCAACCCAAACTCAGGGAAGACCATCCTAACACAGAAGTGTTTCTCATATTTTGCTGATGACGAAACCTTTCAACCTTGAAAGTAAGTAAATAACTTCATATCAGAGTTTGATTTTAGCTCTCACAGAAAACAAGAAAGGTTTTGGTTTTCGGTTTGGACTTGCTTTTTGTGTACTTGTATAGAACATGATAAAGGAAGGATTGTGGTTGGTGAAGATGCATCTGAATTTTCACTAGCAGTTGAGTTTTTGTTTTCAGATAACTACAGAAGCATGTGAATTCAACTCAAAGCCAAAACATAAATCAATATTATATTTATGCACAAATTCATATATAAATCTCCTGTTGGCGAACTTTTTCTATATTTTCAGTTTTTTGTTTTCATTTTTCTACAATATGGCTGATAATGACAAGAAATATTTTGTGACTTAATTACGAAATTAGCTACTATGATTAGCAACGAACACTTATTCCATGGGTTATGCAAAACAAATTATATAAAAGTGATGGAAAGAGATAAGATCACAGGACTTTCTTCCACACTAATGAGTAAAAAAAGTGAGCAAAGAAGAAGATGGTTGAATATGTGCTTCAAAGGGATAAATGTGTTGAAAGCACAGTTTTTATCTGCAAAGTAAAAGCAATTTAAACATGTTTAGAACAAGTTTGAGCCTTAGTTCATGTTATTTTTCTTTTATGATAAGAGCTGAAGAAAGAAGTACAATGTAGAGGCCTTGGTATCCCTAACCTTGTTCTCAGCAGGAAAACATAGTTGTAGCTCATTGACCTGTCTGTAATGTGTTTAAGAAACAACATTCTTTAATGTGGATTCTAATATCGTGAATCTGGGTAGGGCCTGTACATCTGAAGTTGAAGCACAATAATGAGACAAGAAAGCAAATCCAGTCAAGTGGATCTTATAATAATAGACTCAATACTGAACATGATGCTAGTTAATGCTAGGAACAAATCAAAGCCCAAATAGTGGGTCAATTAATAATTAGGAAGGATTAGAGTTTGGTCACTACTGATTATATAGTTATGTAAAACAGCATCCTAAAACTGGAATCTTAGATTTTGAGATCCTCTTCATTTCAGGAATCATATTTCTTCTGCATTTCAAGGTCCAAAGGCTTGTTTACTTTACATAGAGGGGTTGTTTTAAGTTAAATTATATTCTTGTACTTGACAGGATACACCTGAAAAAACACAGAAGATATGTAAAATAGATATCAAAGCCCTTGGCAGCTTAAGTTCATCAATCATGTACCGAGGATTACAAGGAGCACTTATGTTAAATACACAATAAGCTCATCTTATATGCCATTGGTCTAACCATCTGAATGATGCGCATGCCGGGACAGTGAAGTAAATCGTTTACGATATTCCTTCGAGAACCATATTAACCTTTCAAAAAGAAGAATCTTACGCGATGAGGTTTATGGGTGTAGTTTGAAATACATTTCAATGGTATAATTAACCAATTTGGCTTGGCCATCCAACTGACTGAAGATGATGAACTGAGCTATAGGATAGCATGGTGCCACTCAATCGAAATAATTCTGATCAGAAAGAATTAGTAAAAACATCTCACAATCTCGGGCAGCCTATGTAAATTGAAAGTGTAATTAAAGAACAGTCGAATCACAGTAACAGTAGAGGAAGGGTGAGAAGCATATCAGTAGCTGATCAGTTACCACCAAAAGAACCTTTTTACGATAAGAAGATAGAACAACAAAGGGTTAAGAAAAGTCCGAAAGAGTGAGAATGGAAGTACTAGGCATTGCGGCCTGAAATTTGTCAAATGATGCCAAAGAAGCTTTTTAGTCCAAATAAAAGAATTTTTCTGAAGCATGTTGGTTAACAGGGATTCGATAGAACCATATTCCTACATAAACATGCAATAATACCTATTGAGGCCAAAAAAACCCTGCTATTCGTGATTGGTGTTAGCTTTTGTCCAATAAAGCATGGCTTCCATCTTACTGAAATTTGTTAGAAGTCAAACCCTTTGTTTAACTCTTCTGGGATCTTCTATTAAAAAACAAATGAATTGTATTTACTTAGGCATATCACTTTCTTAACTATGTGTGCTAGATGTCAAAGTTTTTTAATAGAGTTATCTTGTTAGTGGAATTATACTTGTCAAAGTCGCTAAACAAACCGACTCCCAAAGCCTATAAAAGGACCAGTGTGTTTGTAATGAAAATATGAGAAGAAAAAAAAGAAGAAAAACATAGAGATTGAACAGAAGCTCATATAGCAATAGCTATTAAAGAGTGTAACATGAATTTCTTATTAATATATTATTGTTTGAGCTATAATTTTGAATCTATTATATTTCCAACAAGTAGTATCAGAGCTAAGTTTATGACTACATTTAAAGAACATAAAATATGGCCAATATGATTTAGCCTCAAATTCCAAAATTAATAAAAACAGATTCTAACAACTAGAGCATCTAAATAATGGTACTGCTCAAATCACAAGATTTGTGGAAAATTGTTGAAGGGGGCTACACGGAGCCTGAAGATGCGACCACCGAAGCATTTTTATTAAATGTGTATAAGAGATCACTTAAGGAATCATGCAAGAAGGACAAGAAGGCCTTGTTTTCCGTCTTTCAAGGAGTTGATGAATTAACATTTGAAAAAATATCAGAGGCAAAAACATCAAAAGACGCATGGGAAACTCTACAGAAATCTTTTCCAAGAGTCGAAAAAAGCTGAAAAGGTACGCTCCAATCTCTTATAGTTGAATTTGAGACATTGAAAATCCAGAATTCTAAAAAGATTAGTGATTATATTACTTGTCTAATAATGGTGGCGAATGAGATGAAAAGAAATGGAGAATCTCTTGATGATGCCAGGGTGATGGAAAAACTCTTACATTCATTGATAAGGAAATTTGATTATGTCGTCCATGCCATTGAAGAATCAAAGGATTTGTCACAAATCTCTATTGATGAGCTTATGAGCTCACTTCAAGCTTATGAGCAGAGAATGATCCAAAATGAAAATATTGGTAATTTACAATAAGCTATGCAAAGCAAGTTATCTATTGGTGGCAATTAAACTAGCGGCAGTTATGAATAGGACAGAGGAAATTGAGGTAACTACAGAGGTGCCTATAGAAGTGGACGTGGTGGACAAAGATGTGGTAGGAAATATTTTGAAAAAGGACAAACAAATGAAGACTATCAAATATAAGGTCGTGGTAGAGGATTCCAAAACTGAGGAAGAGACGATTTTCAATAGCAAGGTGATAAATCACAAGTGCAATGTTATAACCGTAACAAGTATAGCCATTTTACACTACAAGAAAATCCGGATTTAGGAACGGAAAAAAACGCTAAATCCGTCCCAATTTCGGTTCCAAACGCAAACAGGGACGGATTTTAGGACCAAAATTTATCTGTCGGTATATGGTTGGTCGCAAATCTTAGGGACGGAATTTAATCCGTCCCTAAAACACAGGAACCGAAAAATCCGTCTCAAACACCGTTTGCAATATGGATACCAATCGAATTATTGTATTTGTTTTAAGATGGAATTAGGGACGGACATGTGGTAATTGCAGATGGAATTAGGGACGGAAGTTTGGACAGAATTAGGGACGGACATGTGGTAATTGCATAGGGAATTAGGGACGGAAGTTTAGACGGAATTGGGGACGGACATGTGGTAATTGCATATGGAATTAGGGACGGAAGTTTGGACGAAATTGGGGACGGACATGTGGTAATTGCAGATGGAATTAGGGGTGGAAGTTTGGAGGGAATTGGAGACGGAATTGGGGACGGACATGTAGTAATTGCAGATGGAATTAGGGACGGAAGTTTGGACGGAATTGGGGACGGACATGTGGTAATTGCAGATGGAATTAG
>JAOQMS010000009.1:458604-469268 GCA_027563885.1 Erythroxylum longipes | reverse complement strand
CACCACCCTCGCGGGGCACGAATTCGGATATCACTATCGATATCGGGTTCGGGTCCAGCGGGAGTGGGGTGTTACATGGATGATATGATCTTCATGGGAAATGATCTGAGTATGTTCACTGATTTTAAGAAAGCTGTGATTAAAGAATTCGAAATGACAGATATTGGTAAAATGTCATACTTTCTTGGAATCAAGATAAAACAAATGGGAGACAAAATATTTATGTCGTAAAAAAAGTATGCGGAACAAATCTTAAACAATTTTAGAATGAAGGATTGCAAGCTAATGGCTACGATAGCAGAAACAGGTGTAAAATTGAGAATAGATTCAAATAGAGAGTCGGTAAACCCGATACTGTTTAAGAGTTTAGTCAAAAGTTTGAGATATTTTACTTTCATGCGCCCAGATATTATATACACAATTGGATTGGTCAGTAGATATATAAAGAAGCCAAAGCAAGGTCAATTCATTACAGTAAAAAGAATTTTAAGATATGTTAAAGATAGTGATTATGGTGGAGACTTGGATGATCCAAAAAGCACTTCTAGATGTGCATTTCATATTGGATCAATAGTATTTTCATGGTCATAAAAAATTAACAAACAATTGCTTTCTCAATATATGAAGCCGAGTATATCGCTGTAGCAACATGTACATGTCAAGCAATATGGTTGAAGAATATTTTGAGTAAGTTATATCATACACAAGAAGGTCTGATTATGATATACGACAATAAATCTGCTATATCACTTAAGAAAAATCCAGTGTCATATAGCCAAAGGAAACATATTGACACGAAATATTATTTTATTCGATAGAAAGTGAAAGACAAAACTATAGAGCTCAATCGTTGCAGAATTGAAGATCAAGTTGCAAATATTTTTACAATGCCTTTAAAGATCGATGTATTTTACAAACTCAAAGAAAAACTTTGATGCAAAGTTGGCTTTGAAGGGGAGTGTTAGAAGTCAAACCCATGTGGAACTCTTCTGGATTCTTCTAGTCGAAAACAAATAAATTGTATTTACTTAGGCATATTACTTTTTTAGCTATGTGCTAGCTGTCAAATGTTTTTAATAGAGTTATCTTGTTAGTGGAATTATAGCTGTTAAAGTCGGTAAACAAATTGAATCCCAAAGCCTATAAAAGGACCTCTGTGTTTGTAATGTATGTATGAGAAGAAAAAAAAGGTAAAAGGGTCACTTTTGACCTATTTTCACATCGATAAGTTTTACCCTAACATTCCAGAGTGAATAATTATAACCCTAACATTTAGAAAACATTAAAATTGGACCTTATCATAAAGAAAAGTTTAACCCCGTCTATTAAGTTCCAGGTCAGCACTAACCTGACATTTTTAATTATTTTTTGTGGGCCCTTATGTGCCACATCATTTAAAACATGAATTTTTAAATTCTTCCTAATTGTAAGGGGGCTTCAAATTTTCATTATCCTTGATCATAACTTTAAAAACATCAAATTTTCATTATCCTTAATCATAACATTAAGAACAATATCTTCCACAACGTAGTTTATACAGGAGGTGCCTATAATAAATAAAAATGGAAGTAATTTAAGGGCTATGGCCTTCTTATCCTCATAATTTTCATGCCAATCACCCCTTTCAGTTTGGAGCTTAGAAATTAAATTTACCCTTTGCCTAGCTAGAAAAGGCTAAAGAATGAAAGAACTTCGTGTTGACATCCCTTCTTTAAGCTAAAAAAACTGTTGAATGATGCTTCTGGTAAATTTCTTATTGAACCAAAAATTCTCCAAGATCTTTTAAAATACTATAAACCATGCTATTTGAACTAGACTAACCATATAGTCAAAAAGCTAACAATTTCTTTTGACAATGAGATATTTTACTACAAAACCCATTAGTAATTGCAAAACCTCAATCATAAAGGACTTCCTCATAATGTTTCAACTTATCCAAAATATTATTAAATTATTAGAATCTTAATTCAACTTATCCAAAATATTATTAGATAATTAGAATCCTAACTCCCCTTACCAATATCAATTAGAGGCTTCCCTTTAACCATAAATTTTTAAAACATAAACACTTAGCATAACTAAAACTCCACGTGCATTCACCAGTAGCAAACTAAAAGAGTGATCAAAAGTTGGAACACATGAATTAGAGATTATTGCCTAAAAAAATCACATGAGCCAATTTGATTTGGCCATAGCCAATCGAGTCTTACTTCAATTAATTCACCTAAGCATTTGCCTCATTCCCAAGTAAAATTATAACATATAAAGGAAATATCTAATAAACTATAGTCTAAGATCACCTCGTGAAAGCCATTAAAGCACCAATTCAGATGAGATATATAACAAATCACTAAAGTCACTAATTATTCACCATGGCAACGATGATCATCTTTAGAAAGATCATAAAAAGTCATAAATTATAAAATATTTTATAAATTTTATAAAATTACAAAATAGTCCATCAATATATTATGCTTTATAGTCTTTAATTTTATTTCAATTCTGCATTAAAAAATTATAATAATATAAATAAACCCACTAAAATATGCTACAGTCTATATTATTCAATAACTTAGTCCAACAGTATTGTAGCATAAAAACACTTGGGCAGACAGTTTTGTCATATAGAAGTGATGCCGGTTTAGAGTCCTTCTCCAAGTCTTACTCTTCCTCACCCTAATGTGAAACATAATAAATTCGTCTATCCTCAGCAAAAGTAGAGAATTTGAAGCACCAAACAAGCATAAGCCTCCCTCTCCTCCATTTCCTGTTGATTAAGAATTACCAAGACCAACCAACCAACCAACCAATCTATAAAGTTAACAAGGACTCCCAATTTCCTTATTCCCTCCTTGCTATTAACTCTAGCAACCGTTTAGGGCCTTCATTTAGTGGACTTCTCTATTACCAATAACGTTGTAAGAATGGTAAGGCCATTTCAATAGAGAGATTTAAACTACAAAATAAAAAACTAGAGAATAGGAGTTAGTTAATAGCTGTGAAGGTGCATCGGCGACAGAAGCAAAAATGGTGATAGTGGCGGCACCAATTGGCAATGACGACAACAGCAACAAGTTGGGAGAGGTCGGGGGTGGGAGGGGAATTTTGATTTTGATAATTTTTAACCCTTTTTGTTCTCAAAATTCAAATTGTTGCACCCGATATTCAATAGCTGATATCATTCATCAACATCTAAATCTGAAACTAAATCATAGGCTTTTATATATACCATTTTTCGATCCTAGACATTGATGAGGTGTATAAGAAGATCAATATGGTTATTTGAGAAATCGCTCATAGATAAAAACAAATCTGCATTATTATTATTATATAAAACTGCAAAACCACTACTTCGACCAAGTCTATCAACAACAAGACAATTGTCATAATATAGCTTCAATTTGATTTAAAGAATCTTATTTTCCACATACAAAGTTTTAGTGAGAAAATATCATCTGGATTTTATTATTAACAAACTCAAAGAACAAGAACCATTAGAGGATTTCCAAGATAAGATCTCAACAGTTCCAACTTAAGCAATTCACGGTTCCTGGCAGTTTTAGGATCCGTAACATCTAAGCAACAATTTTAACACTAACATATGAGCTTACTCAACTTGCATGTTTTCAGTGGCCCAAAACATCTTCTTTTCCTATCATCTATGTGCTCAAGTCCGATATCCAAAGTTGTGGTCATCGTTGATACAAGTAGTTAAATTCTTTGCAACTTTAGAAAAATTACGTAATCAACTGACCATATATATATGCAATCCAAAAATGAAACAAAAGGTGGGGAACTTCTCATACTTGGACGACATTTATAATACACCATTCTATTTTCTCTTGTTTTTAGTTCTGTTAAACGGATTTTACTTCTTTAGCTTTTTTTTTTTGTGTGTTAAATTGTCTCTATTTTTTCTTAAGTAAGATAGGGTGACTAAATTTCTAATCTTATCAGCAACTCCTTTAATTTCATTACTATATGCAATTAACCCAAATGAAATGAAGGAAAAGCGTGGCTGGCAGCATAACAATGTACGTTATGTTGGATGTATGTACAAGCTCTGTACAGGCAGGTGGATTTCAGTATGTCCATTTTTATATACAGATGACAGGACAAGAAGTATGTACTATAGTGCGAAAGCCAAGAGATGCTTTTGCCTGTAATTGTTCTAGCGGCAGGATACTTCATAGTATCCCGGATAGCTCATAATCATCTATGCTGATATCCTCCAGAAAAAACTGAGAATAACTGCTGTTAAAAGGAGATAGTTCAAAATCTAACACCAAGGACTCTAAATCTTGAAATGCTAACGTATCTAGTGCCTCTTGGCTAATAGAAAAGTCATCTGATGTTGTGTCGTCCAGAAGAATATGATCGTCTGATGTTGTGTGATTGAGATAAGTATGACTGGATAATTGACTTAGCTCAATAGAGGAGAGGACTTGGCTGCAGGAGCAGGATTTGAATGGATCGACTGATGTATGAAACAAGGAGTCGATGGTGCTGACGGAGTCTCCGTGGTCTTGAACGTCTAAGACAGTGACCTTCTGAAATGGTTCTGGTTTAGAAGGAGGTGGGCATGAGATTGTTTCTGCGTTGCCAGTTAGTTCCTGAACAAGCTTCTTGAAGCTTGAGCTGTCGGTGATATAAACCTTGGGGCGCAAAACCTTTCTCAAACTACTGAGTTGTTTCTTTGCATTCTTTGATATTTTCAATGATGTTTGACATAGTTTCTTCCCCATTGTATCAGTTTTCTTCGGCTGGAATGGTCGACTAAACAAAGAACATTATTACGAGCTATAAATAAGATGCCAATGTGTTTGAGATGGTAGAAACATAAGTCACAATTGGTTAATCCAAGATGCTGAAAATGACGGGTTGGTCCTTAAATAAACAATTTGTGAGTAGGAGTTGATGACCCTTCACCAACCAAGATCTTATTATACCCTCCCTTTCTCTCATTTTCAAAGTATGACACATCAGTGTAGATGCTTAAGTTTGTGTTTACGTGGAAGACTTGTTGGTCAATTCAAGAGCTTCTTTTCTTTAAGATGACAATCTGCCGTATACGAGCAAGTTAGACTGACATTCAGGGCACGCAGTTCGCCATCAGGGAGTCTTCCAGCTTCCTGTGGCATCTATATTCTATAATGTGTGAGAGAATGAATAAAAAAATAATATGGAAAAACATATATATATATCCCATACCATAACTCCCTAAAACACGTGTTAAAATAATTATGACCACAAACACTGTTTCAAATCAACATTTCTTCTTAAAGCTCCTTCACAGTATGTATGTTTGACGTCAAATCGATGTGTTAAGAAATTTGGAGGTTCATTGCTTTCATGATACTGAAAGGAATCCCATAAGTTAAACCAGAGTATGCTTAATTAGAGAAGCTTTTAGGCCTGTTAGCATTATCCTTTGTCAATTCTTCACTTATTAATTTATGCAGTTGCTTTCACACAAGTTTTCAGGGCATTGAACCTTAGGGACTCCTCAGATGCTCTTCAGATAATAAGACAATGTAGGAAAATAAAAATTTTATAATTTGATGTTGATAACTTATTTTAATGAACTTTGCAGTCTATACTCAAGGATGAATAGCGTGAACTTAATAAAACAAGGCATTTAATATTATGATCAACATCAATATTAGATTTCATGTATGAATAGGTTCAACCAAAGTTACATCAGTATATACATTGTTTAGCATATAATCGATAGGTTCAAATTCTCAACATGCGTGCTATTACCAATGATAGTTATAGTTTACGTTATATTTTAGTGGGTATTTTAGTGTGTTTTTAGTTGTTGATTAGATGATTTGTGCATGTTTAGGTTTAGAATTGAGTCAATGTGATTATGTGATTGTGTTTTTGAGTGTTATGTAGTTTAGAGCATATTATTAGACTTAAATTTTGTGCGCTTAAGATATTTTAACTTATTTGTAAGTGTTTGAGATCAGATGAAGAAGATCGAGAGAAGTTGGAAACAGCTTAGAGGAAGAGTCAGGCTCACAATCGTGACATCCCAATCACGGTTGTGACAGAAATAACTCCACCATGGCCATGATCATGATTGAATGGGTCACGATCATGACGAAAGCTCATTTCAGGGGTCACGATACATAGCATCATTTTCAAGGGTCACGACTATGACAGGCACGAGACAGATGAGGAGATCTGCTTCCGTTTCTATTTTTTAAGTCATTTTGAACTTTTTGGCTTATGTAAAACCTAGTTTTTACCCTAAAAGGCAAAAACACTATAAAAGGAAATAAGATGATCCTAATGAGGAGATCCTCCATCTTACCATTTAGAGAAAGAAGCCAGGGAAGAGAGAAGAGGAGAGAAGAAGGAGCTGCTGCTGCCAACCACTCCAACCATCTTTCCAAGATAACTTTCTCATTTCTTCTTTTGGTTTATTTCATTTAATGCATGAGATGAACATGAAGAGGATGATTTAACGATGTTCTAAACTCATCTAGTATTTATTCTTGAATCAATGGTGATTTGATTACTTTTGCTATTAATGTGTTTGGGTATTGTGATTGTTCGTCTTTTTCGCATAATTTGGTAACAAATCGAGAGAATGAACTAACAGTAACATGATTAGGTTGGGTAATGAGAGAGAGTTAACAACTAAATAGATCACATAAACAATCAAATCAGTAATTTTATGAAAAGAAATCTCGTATGAGGACCCGATTGTCTATTAGAGTGCTTAAGAACTAATTAGAAAGTGGGTTGTTATGTTAATTGAGAAATTGTAAATTCAAATTTCAGATTCAATTAAGGATTACAATTTAGGGTTTAATGATTAGGTATTAAGAGAGAATAACCAACCTTTTGAAATTCTAGGACCGATACCCATTCACTCAAAGATAATTAAATTAGCAATTGACGATATAATGAATCCCCTCTTCTCATAATCAGTTAATCTTTCTTGTGTTATTTTTCGATTGTTGAGTGGTTGTACTTAATTTTGATTTCCTTGTATTAATTTTAGAATTTCATTCTCAATCGATCCATATTCAATTGCTTACTTTTTTTCTCATTTTATTTTCATTTTAATTACAATATTTAGACTTTAGAAAAAGTTAGGATATAATTAGTTTAGCTTATTCCTCATGGGATCGACACCTTAACTACTACGCTTACGACCCATTCGCTTATGGAATATTGAGGGTTTTATAATTGTAAAACTTGGTGAATAAGTTTTTGACAGCATTGTCGGGGTGTTAGTTTAGGATTAGTTCCATATCCCATTCCAATTTCTTTCAATGTTATGCCATTTCTAGGGTAAAGCTAATAGTTTAGGATTATTTAGATTCCTTTAATGTAAGGAATTTTCACCTCTCTTGTGTCCGTGCGGTTGCATAAACACAAGAGTTACTCAGAGTTTAAATTGGATCGTTGAAACCTTAGTACTTGATATCATCCGTTTGGAACAAGCAAGACTCCAAGAAGAAGAAATTGAAGAACCAATGGCTGAAGAATTTCATCAAGAATTCAATCAAGGAGGAAATCAAGGATACCAGCCATGAACCCTTATGGATTTCATGAGGCCAAGGTTTAACATTGCAAATCAAGGCATAACGTAACTACCAGTTCAAGTAGCCTCATTTGAGATTAAGCCAGCCTTGCTAAATATGCTGCAAACTAATGTACATTTCTATGGGTTGACTAATGAGGATCCTAACGCTCATATAGTAAATTTCCTAAAAATATGTGATATCATTCGATATCATAGAATGTCGAAAGATGCTGTTAGGATGAGGCTCTTCCCTTTCACTCTAAGTGATAGAGCCAAAGTATGGTATCATCCACTGAGTCCCTCAAATGTCACAACTTGGGAGCAGTTGGTGCGTGCAATCCTTGATAAGTACTTCCCCTTACCAAGATGACGAAATTGATAAAGGAAATCAAGAATTTCCAATAAAGTGATGGGGAGTTACTTTATGAAGCATAGGAAAGATATAAAAATTTGTAAAGGAGGTGTCCTTGTTGATTGGAAAACAACTCCTAATTTTATGCTCAAGACTGCAAGTATACGGGTCATGACTTGTGATAATAAACAGATATCGATCCTACGAGGATTGTGCTTAGGCAACACTTAATTCAGATTAATCTTTGTTTAAGAACCATAATTCTTCATGGAAATAAACTGGAAAATTAAACTAAACAACTTAACAAAACGTAAATAATAACTCACAAATGCAGAGACTTGGAATTCAAGATTTTCACAACTAGAGATCACTTTTTCCCTATCTTGTCTCCCTCCTATTTTGTTAATTGGATTGTGTTTTACCTAAGATGTCCTAATGTATTAACTACCTTCTCTTAAGATGTAATTAATTGTCCCTAACCAAATAAAATGGAAAAGATTAAGCAATCTCTTAATCTACAAAATCAATCCACCAATTCAATTAGTTATTGAATTATCCTATAGGTAATCAATTAATTAGCCAAGATATCTCTTTCAACTAATCAATTAACTTAATGAATGTAGGTATATAGAATGCCAACTCTCATTGTACAATTATATATAAATAACCCAACTCAATCTCTCAATATATTGCAAGGTATATATATTCAACATTCATAAAAAACATCTATTCAACATTCATAAAAAAACATCTATCATTCAAATCAACAAAATAGGAGTTTAACAAGAAGTTCAAAAGTAATCTCTACAATCAAATTATCCAGTCGTGATGTCCATAGCATCCCCAACAATCAAATAATCCATCATATAAATGCTAGACGAGAAAAAACAAAAGAAAACTAAATGACTCAAACTCCTCCTCTTCTTAGCCTAAATTTGGAAAATCTAGTGTTGGTATGCTCTATTACCAATTGTGAATGATGAACCTTGAATCTATACCTCTCTTGAAGCTTAAAACTTGCGTTTTTACTCAAAGAGGTAAGTCTCACATGAAGCTCTCTCGTCCATAGGAGTTTTTAACCTTTTATAGTCTAGAAAACCTGAAAATAAGTAAACCCTGCGTATATCTTCAGGTTAGACATCCAATGATCGTGGGACTTGGTATGAAACCCACAATCGTAGGTTCTTGTGTTACGATTCTTCCTCTTATCTTCTCCTCTCTTAGTCTCTAGCTCAATCGCAAATGTGGCGAACCTCCATTCCTACATCAAAATGATGAATTCTTACCCTAAATCAATATCAAACATAAAAGAACACAATGAAGATCAAACTAAACAAAAACATACAAAATAAATCCTAAAACACAACAATAATAATCTATTATGCAAGAAAAACATGCCAAATACTTAGAAAAACAAACACTAATGCATAACTATCAACTTCCCCACACTTAAATCTTTGCTTGTCCTCAAACAAAATCAAACACAACCAATCAATTCCATCACTTCATTTTCACAAAGATCAAAGCATGTAATCCCTCAAATTTTGGCCAACTCAAATATCAAGCTACTACACATATTATGACTACTTTTCACTAGCGTACATAAGCAAACTCAACATATGGCACCATCACTCAAAGATAAGTATAGAAGTAAAATGAATCTTCCTCACGGTTTCTCATTTCTCTCAAGTATTTGATGGTTAGTGTTTCGCTTAAGCTCCCTATAGGAAACTACACTACCATAGGCTTTCTAATACACCAATTCTCCTCTACAATGATTGCATGCATAAATAGATCAAAAATACTTGCTTAAGGTTGTAATGTGGTAAGGGTTAAGGTGGCTCAAAAGAGTAAAGGGTTTAACACAAGCATTCGTAAAGTAAAAAGTGGACAAAAGGGATAACAACACATAATTCTGAGATACAAAAGTGTAAATATACTACTACTCTTCACTTATTGATGCTACTCCAGTGTTCTTCCTTTTTCTTTTCTTTTCTTTTTTCTTTTTTTTCATTTTTCATTTTTCATTTTTTGTTCATTTTTTCTTTTTAATACATGGAAGAAACAATGGATAAAATAACAACTAAATACAATGTGTTGCATTACTTAATACTTTACTAAACTAGTGAATGGGTAGGTTAATGGGGTTTCGGGTTTTAAAAATTGAAGTATTTTCAAGAAACAAAATCATTAAGGCTCAACGGGAGTAGCAAGGGATAATAAAGGGTAAGTCATTTAAGCTAAGGTTCACAAAAGGGACGTAATTATCTCTATTAAACATACATCCAGTAGACTCAAACTAATTCAAAGGAAGTTCTGAAGGTAATAACCTAAGGAAACATCACACAATAAAGAAATAAAATGACTATAAATAGAGTCATATATGCTCAATCCTCACATTGGCTCAAATGAAAATTCATTATGCATCTCAACACTACCTCATTTCTCAAGTGTCAAATTGTGAGTAAGCTTATGCAACCAACTACTTTTCATCACTCAAAATGATTCACCCTTTACTTAAGTAACCTAATCCAAGTTTAAGCATGCATTCAATCTCATTCAAACTTGTTGGGCCCCAAAAATTTTTTTTATTAGGCATGATTTAAATTATTTTGAGTTCTTAATAGATTTATTATTTTGGAGAAACTAGCATGCCAATGTTGGGAGGATTTATTTCTTGAATTGATGAAATTAAAGTATAAATGTAGTAAGAATGCATAAGGGGCAATCTTGGTAGATCACTTAAGTCTAAAGGTTATAAGGCAT
>JAOQMS010000009.1:427492-449034 GCA_027563885.1 Erythroxylum longipes | reverse complement strand
AGAGGCTTATGTGTTAAAAGTTTAATTCTCAATTCAAGTTTTAAGAAGAAATTGGGGGACAAATGATACACCCCTAATGAGTATATAAAACATGCCTAATTTACTTAACACATGCCATTACTCCTCTTTAGGCTAATGGGCTTTAGGCCAATATAAAAGGCTCAATTATCTAAAAAGGGTAAGTCCAATCAATATATGGTTCATCATATAAGAAGATAGAGTCATAATCATAAAGTAAGTAAGTTTCATAGTAAATTTTGGATGCAAAATATACTCAGATACTTGGAGTCTAAATATTCTTCTTAAAGGATTGCCTATAAGAGGGAGACAATCTAAGGTTAGTTCTCATAACCACTATCATAAAGCTCAATTAAAATTTTCTCCACATACTTAGCACCTTGCAGTTCTTACTAATTTGAGTGTCAAAGTGTCTTTGCCATAAACATTCTAAAAACTCTAAACAGTTGTTTTTATAGGCTTATGAACTTGAGATCAACTTGATAGGCCTGCTTTAAATTCAACATACATCAATTGATTTATTTTTGTTTTGAGAATTCTTTTAACTATCGAAATTGGTTAAGATCATATTGATTGGTTTCATTTTAATAAATTAAAAAATAAATAAAATAACAAAAAAATAAATTAAAAATTCCATACAAATTCACTTATTAATTTATAATTATTTAAAATTTTAAATTTTGTTTAAAAAGATTTTTTATCAATTTCAAACATATTAATCCTATAAGTCAAAAAGTTAATTATTAAACAAATGAATGTGACATATTTTTGTTTTATATCTAATGACTACCTACCTACGTCTTCCTCCTGTAAGAAATAAATTTTATATGTGCATTTTTTATAAGTAAAGTTGAAAGTTAATACAATTTGTTCTATCACTAAATTTATATACATAATTAAATGGGACTTTGTTAAGGAAAAAAAAGAATATCCAAAATCATTTAGATACTTTGGGATTGTTAGCCCCTACTTAGTAGTAAGCTTGGCAATCTTAGAGATAAAATTGATTCTTTAAAATCTTAAATACTTTTTAACTAATATTACATTTTCTATAGAATTCAATTTCCAAAAATAAAAATATTCCCTTAAAATCTACTATATTAGAAATAATATTCGAAAAGAGAAAAAATACAATTCGAAAATGCATGCAATATTAGTGACTATATCGATGAACTATATTGCTATTGCTTAACTTCTTTTAAAGTACTTTTGTTTCTTTAGAACATAAGTAATACTAATAGTAATTAACTATCATTAAGTAAATTACCTCCTAGTACTTAATGTTAAAGATTAATTTATTATTGTAAAAACTTTTTAATCAATATCCTATAAATGTGATTGACTTATGACATGTTGAGTGTATAATGGACTTATAATATATTTTTATTTTTGCTAGTTAAAAGGTAATTAGATTAATCAACGAAACTCATAAAGGTGATACAACTTGGTACAAGGCTTCTTATGACTTTCAACTCAAGTGCTAACTACTATTAGAGCATGTTTCGTTCAAACTATACATCCGGTATTACAAGTACTAGAACGTAGATCTTTATTTTCTTTTATTGTTATGGTCTGTAAAACTTCTTGTTTTGGCTTAAGAGTCAATCTCTTTCTCCGTGTTTGCCTCACTAGATCATAAAGTTGCTTATACTGGAGACCTATTGGTTTTCCTATTTATCTTCATTTTATACACTAACTTGTTGCCATTCTTTAAGATAAAAGGCTTTGATTTAAGTTAGTTAAGATGTTTTCCCGTATCCAAGTTAATATGCTTTAATAAAAGCTCTACGGGTTATGACTTTTATTCTTGAAAAATCTCCCATTCCTTTCTCTCCAAATAGTGTAAACACTAGCTCCTAAGGTAATCTTGCATAGTTAGTAATCTTCTTCTTTCAGGTGTTTTCTTTTAGAAGTCCAAGCTTTTATTTGCTCTCAATCCTCGTCTTTAGATTGGTGTGTTACATAGTTCCTAAATTCTTAACCATAACCCTTTAAAGTAATTACATTTCAAAAAGAGATGATCTCCAAATTCCTACTCTACATTATACCCAAAGAGCCTCTGAAGGATACCTTAGGGAATTTTCTTGGACCATACAATCTTAATATCGATTAGAGAGAGGAACGAATTCCTACTCTACATTATACCCAAAGAGTCTCTGAAGGATACCTTGGGGAATTTTCTTGGACCATACAATTTTAATATCGATTAGAGAGGAGAACAAAGTAGGCCTTATAAGGCTATGGATATCTCTCCCTCAAAGATGCGTTTTCCTGAGCGAGTGTGTGGGAAGAGCAAAACCGTGAGATCACTTGGCTAGGCAAAGCCCAAAGCAGACAATATCTGTGAACGGGGTGGACTGGGCTGTTACAAATGATATCAAAGTCACTATCCAGATCCGTATGTCAGCGTTGGACGCTGAGCCTTAAGAGGGAGTGGAATATGATATTCCCATATCGGTTGGAGAGAGGAACGAAGTACACCTTATGAGGATATGGATACCTCTCCCTTAAAGATGCGTTTTTCTAAACGAGTGTGCAGGAAGAGCAAAATCGTGAGGGCTTGGCTAGACCAAGGCCCAAAGCGGACAATATCTGTGAGCGGGTGATCCGGGCTGTTACAACTTACATTCTTTAAAGGCTTTTTATTTCTTGTAAAAAATTATCGCTTAGATTCAGCAATACATCACAACCACTTACTTCAATCTTTTAGTGAATGGAGAACCATCACAAGTGTTCAGAGTAAGAAGAGATGTAAGATAAGGAGACTTGTTATCATCCTATCTGCTCTTAATTTATATTAAAATGTTAACTAGGATCACTAATCATAACATGAAAAAGGATCCCTCCTTTGGATTCCGTAACGAATGTTGTAACTTAAGGGTCTTTATTCTCTTCTACAGATGATCTACTTATGTTTTGCAAGGTAGATGCTAATCGATTAGAGTTCTTATATACTTACCTCAAACATTCAATAAACTCTCAAGCCTCAACATTAAAAAGGACAAATATATCAACTGGAGCAAATTCATAAGTTTAACGGATTTTTGCTATCCCTGGTTTGAAGATAAAGATTCTCCTATTTCTTGTATAGGAATTCATACAACGACTAAAAAGCCAACATATGGTGATTGTCAAGCCTTACTTGGTATGTTACATTAAGAGAATTGGTCATTGGTGAAATAAAAGCTTAACTTATATAGGGAGAGTACAACTTATTAAATCTATCTGAAAAAATTCATATGTCTTGTGGATCTTGCACAAGGTTATACAAAAAATTCTTATAAAGGAATTAGAGAGAATAATGAGGAACTTTTATAGATAGGGGATGCTTATAAGAAACCATGTACTGAGGAAGAATGGTTTGACCTTAGATTGCCAAAATAAGAGTAAAGGCTAGATGTATGGCCAATGTAAATTCCTAATAAAGTTTTACTTGTTAAAAGGATTTGTAGACTCCCCATTGATAAAAAAACTCTTTGGGTATAATGAGTTCACTCACACAACTTAGAGAATCAGTCACTATTGCCATTTAAAGTTTTTTTTAACACATTTTTATTGCTCAAATCCCTCTCAATTGCCATGTTTACTTTTGCTTTCTCCTAGAATCCCTCAAGTTGTGTAAGATAATTTATTAATCTTAAAGGAGGAATTCATTTTGGGGAAACAACCATATTGTGGATTTTGATTAGTGAATGGTCTTAAGTGAGGCAGTTACCAAAGATGAACTTACTTCCCTGAATTTTATTTTTTTCCAAGATAATTAGCTAAGGCTCTATCAAGTTTTCTTCTCATAAACAATATGTCATGTGGTTTGTTGTTTTATGTGAAATGGTTTCCCTTATAAGTAAAACCTATGACTCCTATATTGGAGATGCAAAGTTTGAAATCACTATAAGGTCTTTTTAGGCATACATCTCCTTTAAATTTTAAGACATAAAGGATACTATTGAAATTTTCAAAAATTATCCAAAAAATGCTCATATTTAAGTTTTTGTCTTCCAAATCTTTCTAAAGAGTAATCCTATGAAAAGCCAAATTTACAACATAAGCAAAATAGAATCATACTTTATCTTTACTCGATTTAGACTCGTTAAGGAGGTGTAAAGCTTATTCAATGAGAAGATAATCTAGGACTTCAAATTCTTCAAGGTCATAAATTACAACTATCTTTCTATTATGGTGAACAATGTGATTGAATAAGATTTTCCAGTTTCTCATAATGAACTAAATCTTATTACAACAATTTTCTTTTAGTTTATATTGTATTGAAAGACATATTTGTATTTTAAAAATTCTTTTAGTTGTAAGCTTATAATTTAGTTTAAAGTAAAACTGGTTAATTTATTCTAGGGCTAATTACAAAAAAATACTCAAACTTTGCTCAATTTTACAATTATAGCCTGAACTTCAAAAAGTGACAATAAAATGCTCAAACTTTCAATTTTTTCAATTATAACCCGTACTTTAAAAAGTAGCAATAAAATGTTCAAACTTTCAAATTTTCTCAATTCTAGCCAGACGATAGTGTCTCCGTTAAGTTTACTAACCTGGCTTGTCATGTGTTCTAGAGACCCTAACTATTACATCATTTAATAACATAATTAAAATGATGTCGTTGTTTAAAAATAACCTAAATCATATTAATTTTAGTTTTTTTTCTTTGTTTTCAGTTTGTTCTCTCAATGTCCTTACTCTTCAATTTTAAGATTGCACAGCTCTGAAGCTCTCATGTTAAGGGCATCGAGAGAACTACCTAAAAACGAAGAACTTGCTGGTGCAGTACACTGAGATATGAGAATAGTTTGGGATGTTGGAAGAACAAATAAAAAATAAAGGGCTGAGAGCATCAAGAGAACAAACCGATAACGAAAGGGTGAGGCTATATAAACTGATTTAGTGATTCTATTTTTAACAACATCGTTTCATTAATCTTCATTTGTTGTGTTAATTTTGAGCGACGTGTATTAATAGTTAAGATTTTGGGAACACGTGGTATGTCATGTTAACAAACTTAACTAGATACAAAAGTCAGGCTAGAATTTAAAAAAATTAAAAGTTTGAACATTTTATTATAATTTTTTAAAATTCAGGCTATAATTGAAAAAATTAAAAGTTCGAACATTTTTTATCACTTTTTAAAATTTAGACTATAATTACAAAATTGAACAAAGTTTAAAATTTTTGTATAAATAACCCTTTATTTTATTGAATAAACTAAAAGACTTATCTCTATCTCCCAACAAAAATAAAGTAAATGTTTTAACAAATTCGCTTATTATACAAATTTTACTTAGATAAATGGATACCATAAATTATAACATTTCATAAATATTAAGGCATAAGAATGGTCAAAAGCAAACTAGTGTGATATATTATGGATTTAGTATCTGATAATTAATTACTTACCGTTTAAAAACATGTTTACACTTTTTTTCTTGTCAACAAAGTAAAAAGAATTGTAGTATGTATTTGATATATCACGACAGTGCAGATGCATCTGGGGGCCAAGGGTAAGGATAGATCGAAAGAAAATCCATTTAAAACAACAAAGACATGACCCAAACAAAGGAACTACTATCAACGTAGCATCCTATTCCCTAAGAGTATCCTGCCCAAATCTTAATAAATTGATAAAATTATAAACTAACAAATGACTAATGAGTGTGATCTATAAGAAATTATATGTATATATAAAAAATTTATTGCTTTTCTTTCTTTCCAGCATCAGGCGAATCTTTTCTTCCTGCATCACCTCCATCTTTCTTTCCAGCAAGAATCATAGAAATTTGAAGCCCTCTACTAAATGCTTGATTGAAGAGCAGGCGAGTTTGGAACTCTGATATGAACGGAAACCATGACAAAATGGCTATTGGTGAGAACAGTAATAGCCCCATAATATACTCGTATGCTCTTGCTAGCTCCTTAATCGAATCCCATAATCCTATACATTTAAACATTGGTCTGCATGCTTGCCCAATCTTTGAAGGACAAGAAAGAGATATTTCCGTTAGTCAAAGCAGCTCACTTGCTACACTGTTTTCAGTTTATATTCCAACAAAACGTTCTATATCTGGTTTTATAATTCAGTTAGGGAACTGACGGTTTGGTGGCATTTTGCAGGAAATAAAAAGAAAACAATCACATCAAAGAAAGAATAGAATAACTTTCTCATGGAGATCATTTATGGATTGAAGATGAGATCAAGAAGCTTGAAGCTAGACGGGACATCAATAATCCGAAAACATACAAAGAGTCGTTCCATATTTTATACTTCAAACTTCTCAAGCTCAAAGATCCATTCATGGACACAAACACAGGCCATGAGGTTGTGTACCTGATGATTTACCTACCAATGAAGGTCAGAAATTTTTCATTTTGCGAAATCAAGGTTCTACTAGGTAGCTATGTTTGTTGACATCGTTAGCATCATATTTTATCATTTAGATAGTTCATGTGGTAGTTCTAAGAACAAATCACTATATAACACTAACATTTCTTTTAGCCGGTTGTTAGAAACATTTCCATGTCTCATATGGTAAGCTGAGTTCATGCCGTTGATGTAGTAATTAAAAGGTTTTTTCGAAACAGAGAGGATGAACACGACATCCCTGTTGAAGTATTAGATAACTAAATGATGCCACTAACAGAAAAAAAGAGTAGGAACTTACAAGAAGAAGGGCCCACCCAGTAGGCATGAAGGCAAGGGCGGCAGCAAATACATCCGTAATCGTGAGGTTGCATACAACAAACAAAACAGTCATGACTGACATGAAGCCAAGGAATAAAAGTGCCTTCAGTATTCTGAACATCAGCTGGAAATCTGTGCCAAATCTTCGTCTCCCCATTGATACCATCTGATAGAAACATAGGAGCCCCAAACAAGTAACAGAAAAGGTTAATAGTGACCCCAAGAAAAGAAAACAGGAGTGGTAAAGCAGAAATGGAAAGGGAAAACAATCCAATTTCTTTGAATACAACTCATGTAAGACAAAAAGGTCAATGATACTCCATCAGAAATACAAATTACTTCTGAGCTTGTGGTAATTTGTTGTACCTTTAGGACTAGAAGAGCAGTTATCATAACCACCCAGGATAGTCCATACACCTGGACAAGAGTTCAAATGAATAGCAGAAGTTCATCAACTGAGTTGGAAGTCTAACAAGGTTATGGTAGTACAAGTGAAAGATACTATTCAACTATAAAGTATATGTACCAGTACACTTTTGCTGTGATGAGCTATGTCAAGGTGGTAGACAATCCCATATTGGTAGATAAAGAATCGACATGCAAGGACAATCTCGAGGATCCTTCCCCTAATATTTGTGTGTTTCAAATGTTCTTGTTCTCCATCCCACCAGGATTCCCAGCTTTTATCAGGTGGGATTCCAATGCCACCACGATTTCCCATCCACCTCTTCCAATCAGTCCAATCATCCACTGTTTTTTGCCAGTCAAAACCAGATGGATTGAACACAAAAGGTGCAAACAACCAGGACCCAACAAGGAACCACATGGAGAACGTGATAAACCAGTAAAGATTTGAACTGCGATATGATTCCCCATATACTTCATACAGGACTAAGAGTATAACCAGTTCTAATCCCTTCACAAAATGACTTCGCGAGTAGAACCTGTAGTTTTCAGCAAACTTCGCATGAAAAACAACAAAACCACGCCCAGTAGCTCGATATTTGGAACCACCGTGCAAAATTGTTCTTCCATAGTAATGTGCTTTGGTTCCAAGCTGGAACGTAAAGAATACAGAGGCCAGTTGCAGCTGCATGATAACAAAATCACCCAGAGCTGAGCGGAAACCTTTTTCCAAGCCAATTTCCATAACCATAGGCAGCACTAGCAACAAGCCCAGCTGAAAAACTGACTGAGTAGCCAAGGCCTCTTCGAGTGCCTTGCTTTGACGTATGGTTGGGCTTGCTATAATCTCACTCTCCAATCCACTCATTACCATGTACAAGCGTCCATACAAGAAGACATACACTATAAGCACGGTAACCTGAGATGGTAGGAAGATCTAAATGAGTCCATAGTCATGTTTCCATATCTTTTAACAAATTGAAGCAACACCAAGGGAGAATGCATGATATATTACAAGAACATCTAAAACAACAAACTCAACATATCACTTGTTTTGGTGCTTCGCAGCCAATAATTGACAGTCGATGCTTTTCAAAGAAAATTGACATAAATTTGAGGCCGAGTTAAAAAAAAATACAATCAGATCTTTAAGAAATTCACTAATAGTACGAGAGACATAGCTCAAAAACGAAGATGCAGTGGTTAGCACAGGGTGGTAAATAAACATTATCCCTGATAATGACCACAATGTAGGCTGTTCTCTGATGTAGATTTATCTCGTATCAATCTCAACAACATATATTACCAGCTTGTGAAGCTTAGTAATATGAGTCAAGTACTGACACAATAACATTCATCCTCTCAAAGAGCAGCTACTAAGCTTGATAAATGTGTTATCCATAAGAATAATGTCTGCCCTTTCCCCCCACCCTTTTAAATTGTAAGGTTATTGTATAAGATGGGTACTTCAAAGGAAAGAGAAAAGAAGCTTATGACTAATGCTAAGATGTTTTGGGACTACAGAACTGCAAAATTAAATAATTCGAAGTAGAATTGTCCTACATTTGAACCTTCTGTCTAAGAATGCCAGTACTGATTTTGACCAATACAAACCTTATCTCGTTTTTCAAATTGACCAGAGATTATATCATCATCCTTATAGGAAAATGATTTTACGTCCAACCTATCACAAAGCATGATAATCATACTTTCTAGCTTAACAAAGATATCACCACTGCTTCCACGTGCAAGGACATTTTACTGCCCAAAAATGATCCAAGTAAAGAGATGTTTGACTTACCATACTGCTGAAGTAGAAACCAACTGTTGTAAAATAGAAGGATAGCATTCTATAGAAGTCAAATCGACGCCCAAGCCTGTAAACATCACGACTAAGCGTCTGTTCTCCATTACCATTTGCAACCTTAGCCTCAAAAGAAGATATCTGATTCATGCCCACATCACGCCCCTTGCCTACTTGAATATATTCATGATGTGTTACATATCCCCCTCGCAGAGTTGAATTGAATCCTGAAAAAATTGGCAAGTTCAGCATCATAAATACCAATAGCTAAGTACTCATCAGACTAACTGAAATTTACCTGAGAATATGTCCTCGCTGAGGTTTATTATTTTAGAGGCTTTGCTTATGCCGCCTCGTGTTATATGGAAAATTCTATCAAAAATATCAGGATGACCATAGTGGAACCTTACCCTGTAAACACAAGTACAGCATGTTACATAGATTACATAATAGTAGTAACAGTAATAGTAGCAGCAGTAGCAGTTGTAGCAGTATGCATGATGCTATAGACAAGCAACTACAGATTACTAATAGTTTTATTGTGGGTTCAATGAACAGTAAATGACCATTAAGGTATAAGAATTTGGGACTTTGTTCATCCATGGTGAGCGAAAATATAGGGAAACCTAGTTAAAGGTCACATAAACATAAAAATCCGAGAGGATTTTACTCATATATGCTACCTTAGCATCTTGTATTTTCTTTCAGACAGAATGGATGTAAGAATTCCATTGATCTGGATAAAAATTTACTCACCTCAAAGGATTGGCCAAAACTCGTTGCCCAATAGTTACAAAGCTGGTCTCCTGGTTGGACATGAACCAAGCAAGTGATGAAACACTGCAAGAATGGAAGAAGTGAGCATGCTTACACTTGGAATTGCCGACAATTCACATCTACTCACGTGATTGTTTGAGCATAAATACAAGATCCAAGTTGTGTTGTAGAATAGAGTAAAATCTGACCTTCCAGTAAATATATGCTCCCTCAGCCCCAGAATTGTAGGTCTCCGCTGTCCACGTCGTGATTTGATGAATTCCTCTAACACATTTCTCATTTTGAAAGCTTCTTCAAAGTAATTATCCTAAAGCAAGACAATGAACAGTTAATATTGGTGCTTTTGAACTCTAAATAAAGAGGCAGGAAAGAAAGGCACCTGATTCATGTCTATAGTCTGCAGGGCCTCCCCACGAGTAAAAATGATGGCATGGTTTTGGTTTTCAGGTTTCCCTTCTCCAATGTCACTTAGAGGACCTGGAAGCTTGATCCGATAGATTTCCTAACAATGAAAGCGGAGCTAACATATAAGAGATTGCATTAAGATTTAATGATAGAAAATCCAATAAAATTTGCACCAACAGTCTATGATTTCACTATTTTCATTGGACAATTTAGAAGGTCCATCTTATTTTTCAGGCATGAGCAGTGTCTAAACTAGGCAATTGAAAGAAACATGATGAAATTGGAATTTCGAACGGGCAGGAACTTCTCATAATTAGTCAAAGAAACCAATGTCATTGCTAATAACGTTAATAGTATATTTGATATCAAAAAACAGGTTGCAATCTTACATTGAGAAGGAAAAAGCAACTCAGACAGATATATGAGCCAAATGTAACCAAGTAAAGCAAATTAAATTTTAAGAAGAATCCATAAGAACAAAATCCACATCAAACTAGGAGCTACATTCCTATACCTCATCCAGCTTATCCCCTCCTTTGACAAGAACAGAGTAATAAAACTTTTGAGATTTTCCATTCACAGTCTCCTCTCTTTCATCTATGTATGCAACACGTAGAGATGGATATCTGTACACAATATACATAAGAAAAGATTCAACACCAATGAAATCATCTAACCTTTAAGATGAGATGTACAAAAGATTGCAAACCTATTCAACTTACGACAACATGAGATTTAAAATGTTTATATAACAACTTCTATCTCGAAGGTCGCTGGATTTTTTCTGATTTCCATACACCTGACAAGAAACAACGTAAGTGAACTTAAGATCTGCCAGGGCTTGTGCACGTTCATAAGAATCCTTCTGACGGTCCTCATTCAATTCCATGTTGTGGAAGCCACCAAAAATATCTGCAAAGGAAATATCCAGCAGTGAACAAGAACAAATACAATCATATTATGAAATTGTTAAGTTTACAGTAGTATTGCAACGTCTAACTTAAATCACATACCATTTTCTCCTGCAAATTCAAGAGCGCACTGAAGTTCAAGAGCCTGCCTGTAGTACATCATCCCTCTCACTGGAAACAACATTATTGTTAGATGAGACTGCTTAAAACTGAAGCTGTAGTGTCGCCTGCAACAGAACAGAATTCAAACCTGTTCTAGCTAGTGTCTGCCCTCTGTATGATACCCATTGACGAGTAAATTCCATCTTTTCTTTTGAGTTGTATTTCAGTTTAGGATCATGTATGCGCTCTTCAAAGTTTTTCCACTCATCTAATATGCCATCACTAAAGTTAGCTGAATTTAAAAATTGTTGGAAGAACAAGAATATGTGGGTGGAATCAGAACTCACCGCGATAAATTGTCTGTAAATAGAACAATATTGATATACCATCTTCATTTTCTTTATTAAGCTCCTCATCAGAATAAAGAACATCTTCTTTGTAGTAAGGAGTCAAGACACTGACAATAATATTAAAACACTCATTAATGTAAGAATCTAAGAAGTTGAAACTAAGGTTATTTCTAATGTCTGTTAAATGAAAAACCTAGGTGGAAGTACACAGGCCCAATATACATAAATATATGCATGTTGGTACAAGATACATGCTTGAGTTTAGAGACCGCAATCAGTAGTCCACACTTATGAAACAGTTTATTTACAAGTTATTAAAATCTTTATGACCAATGGCATCAAGCTGAAATTGTGCTACCCGCTTTCTAGTAAAAGATGAAGTTTTGGCATGAGGTATGCTAGATCCATTTTTTATCTGCACCTTCAGCCAGTAGGTAGGAGTTAGCATGCAATGTTTGTGTTCAAACATAGTATAACTTCCAATAGCTAGAATGGTTTTTTAACAATGCAAATGCAACTTAATCAACATTCATATGCAATCATAGAAGCAAATGTCCAACTCTAAAGGTGATGAAAAAAGAATAGGGTTCCTCATGCATAAAAGTTTTAGACAACAAAATGCAATTTTTTACTTTTGACTAATTAAGAATAATGATAAAACTTGAGAATAATGAGTTTGCACATTGCCATGATTAAAATTATGGAAAGTTTTCCTCTTTCCACTTAGCAAACTTAATCTTCCTCATTAAAAGATTGATAAAATCACAGACCTAAAAGAGAGCATATCCCGAACTCTCGGAGCAGGTGGCATGTTCATGAACAAAGAATTTGCAAAAAAAGTGATACGGCGACGAGCATCCAAGTTGGAGGGTACATTAATAGCAGATTCCTTGGTGGTCAAAAGCAATTGCAGTCTCACAACCTATACCGAATAACAGTAGATAAATGTTCAGAAAAATGAATCCTGGGATTCAGCAATTATATGCTATCAATGATACCTTCTCTCTCCAGGATTTGTTTCGAGTGAGGCGAATATTTATTTGTCCAAACCTTTGTTCTTTCTTGCTATCTACACTGCTAGAGTGAGTTCTCTCAAGGATTCTGTGGAAGCAAGAAACCAAAGCAATCATAAACTTACTGCAGCTCATGCTATTGCAGAAACCATCATATATATCACATCCTGCAGTTTGAAATTTTACTTACTCATGGCCATGAACCATAACATCCTGTACAATAATTTCTATAATATCCTGGAGAACATTGATTATCTGAGACTTGTACGTGTCAATGTCTTCATTATCACCTAGCTGCCAACAGAGTAGTGTAAGCCCTCAAATGAGATAAGTTGAGACAGGTAATTAGTCAGTCATAAGAAGCTTGAAAACATGCATATAATAAGGAAGAACAAAAGTACACTACCAATATTTTCAGAAACTTCTCCAACTTCTCACTGAGTGAAGGCAAGCCACTCATCCGAAATTCATTTAAAAATCTATGTTGCTGAATGCTAATGTCTATTTCATAACAGATCATCCTGACGATTCTGTCCAGAAGGGAAGGAACAGGAAGACAGCATGAGTAAAAGGTCTTTCATAATGATTCACAAAACTTCGAAAGCTCTTCTATTCATCTAGAATTGATAAAATCTTATAGCTTGTAAGACGAATGCTCCTTACGTCTTATCAAGATCATTCTCCAGAAGGCCATATATGATATCTCTCAATGTTTGATAACACTCGATTACTGCTGAATGCATGTACTCATCCATCTTCTTAAACAAATCTGCATCTTCCTTCCCCCTAAAATCTTTTGCCATGTCCAATGCTATAGGAATCTAAAGAGGTCAATCAAAGCCAGAAAATAAGCTCGACAAGATTTTCTATCAAGCAAAGGCAAAAAATAAGTTGGAAAAGATTCTGCCAAGCATTATAGTTTACAAAAACAATAAATAAAAGCTTATACCTTGCTAGCAAGCAAAAAAGGAGGCCACTGGATGACAGTGACACCACCTGAAGAAGATGGTACAAGAAGCAGGTCTCTTTCACTGAAAAACAATTAACTTTTTAAGTTAATGCTCTGGACTAATTCATTAGACAGGACTGATGAAATTTTGGCAAAAAAGATGCTTAACTGATTGCTGATGAGATCCTCCATTCTCATAGAATGTATGAACTCATTCCACACATTTGAAAAACTTGTAATGTTTTTTCTTTCAATTGACTCATCATCCTGTCATACAGAAGCATTGTGTTTCAAAAGGATAAAAGTAAGTTCTAATTAATTTCCATATGACGCCAATCACTAAATCAGAAAAGAACCTCATATATCATGAATGCATCACATTTTTCCATATTAGTCTAAATTTTGAATGCACTAAAATTTCCAGGAAATAAAAAAACTATGCAAATTGCTAACTCTGTTAGAATTGATAATACCACGTTTATCCTTTTGGAAACTTCATCTGATGATGGTACAAGGAAGCGACAAAAAGCTGAAGGGACATTTTCAAACCTTGACCGTAACATTCCAAGTGTTCGTATCTACAGAAATGACAAATATTAGATCACAAAAACCGCACTTTACTTTTACAACAAAGCTTCAGTTATGACTAACGCCTCAATACAATCAAATATTCTCTGGTTTTCCAGGCTTAATGCATATCATATAAGTGTAGACATATATTTCTAACACAAAATTGACGTTACTAACCTCACCCAAATGGCTGAAGGCTCCAATAATTCCACCAAAAAGTGTGGAGTATATGGAGTACCATATTTGTCCATCCATGAAATAAACCTAATATACCATCAGATGTAGGTTGTAAAGATTCATCATGTCTTGCATGATATAAGTTTATATAATTAAATCTTTTAGAGGAATTCACTTACTAGGACAATTGGAGCCCATATTGCAATAACGACACCAATATTATGGGTCACTGGAGCAGTTTAGAACATAATTAGGACAAGCAATCATTTTAGCTGCATGACTAAAGAAAGTAGAAATAGCCACAGAAGAGAGGAGAAGGTTACCATTTGGAAAGAACTCATGCCATTGATAGTTACCAATGTGCATATCCATGATCAACTTTGTTGGTTCAACTAGAGGCAGTATCTATTAAAGGAATGTGTGAAACATTACTAACAACAGATAAATTGGCAGGTCATTTAAAAAAATTACTAGTAAGCATAATTAAGTTATCAATTTTTCAAATGAAAAAAAAAACATATCGCCTTTTCTTCAAGATTCACAGATACAATTGTAAATGAACTTATGGAAAAGATCTACCAAGATAGGCAGTCACAAGTTTGATAAGTCTGCTACCGATACTATTATTTCTTCTTTTGCTACTTGCATTAACTGATATCTTGGTAAGAGCAAATTATCAAAAAACATTATCATTGTGCTAAGTTGAATGCAGGTGTAGAAATACTTCAGTACATGTTGAAAAAGATTCTGAGAAGTTTTTCAGTCTCTACAGAGTAAGATTATCAGCTTCTGATACAATTGTAGATCCAGAAAACTTGAATTATATTTAATGTTACACAGGTTTCAGCATCCTCTTATAAAACAGGCAGATAGTTTCTGTAGGCCATAAAGGTGAGTACTACTAGATTGTGTGCACAATGTTTCTGTAGGCCATAAAGGTGAGTACTACTAGATTGTGTGCACTATGACTAACATAATTATAAAGTTTAGAAAATGCTCTTCTGTAGGCTATAAAGGTGAGTACTACTAGATTGTGTGCACAATGTTTCTGTAGGCCATAAAGGTGAGTACTACTAGATTGTGTGCACTATGACTAACATAATTATAAAGTTTAGAAAATGCTCGCATAGATCTTTCAGTAACAACCAAAAGGCAAGGAGTATTGTATAATGCTTCCTACTAATAAAACTCGTATATGCTATCAACTTGCTATCCAAAGGAAAACATTCTACCAACTAGTATAACTTCATCAACTTCCAGCGTCAAAAAATTCACAACTCCCTTGTCGGTGGACTTCATGAATTTGACTAAACAATGTCAGTAGTACGCAAATTTGATGAGAAAAATTAGTATAAATTTGTAAGAAAATTAAACAGACATTTTCCATGTCTGGATTAGTAAAGCTATTGTTTGAAGATATTTGAAGAGAAAAATACCTCCACATAGTAGCTAAATGCTAGCTTGCTAATCAGCAGCATGAGCCAGAAAAGTGTATACCTGATAGGAAAATCCAATTCCATTAGTTGTCAACAGCCCTGCAGTGATTATTGCCATAAAACAAGAAAAATAGAAATAAACAAAAGTTGTTCCCCTTACTTCAAAAGGGAGAATATATCTTCATGCATCCCTCTTCCAACATAGAGTTTTGGCTGCAGAAGAAACAAGACCAAGTTTGTAATGTTTGGGCAGGTAAAAATGCCAACAACATTCACGAAAACAAGGGCCCATAGATGTACAATTAAATACAAGTATCCCTCACCCTAGCCCTCCACCTCCCCCAATAAAAAGGAAAAACCCAAGAAAAGAGAAAGAAAAAAGGAGAACTGCACACAAACATAAACACATTCACCCATTTCATAAAGACATGCTTGCCTGGGCCCACCACATAATGACGGTAATGATCCGCCAGTTTGAACGTTCCATGCTTCTTCGGAAAGGCGGAACCACAAACATAATTGCAGCCAATATGTTAGGTATCAAATATATTGCGACAGCATAATTATAAAATGATTGACTCTGCCAATCTCTCGCCCAACTACTGAAGAACTTGACCAGCCCAGTTGGGTTTTCCACTGAATTGGAGTAACCAATTGGCAACACCACAGCCCACATAGCTGCCACTGCAAACTTCAGAAGATAACGTATTATTTGTGTAGCTTTTAAGCTCCCCCAGGCATTAAAACTGAGAATTATGTCCAGAGCAGCTGCATGAGAGATAGGAACCATGAGAAACAACCAAAAGAGGTCACCCATAATGTATCATTTGTAGAGAATAAGTAGTATTGTTATCATATAACCCACATATAGTTATTAATAATTTCTGCTACAACATCCCTCTTACAACTAGATTGGATGAAATCCAAAAATGCAAATTAAACTCATTCAACTCATTCTCTTTGGTTTACAGAAAATGTATGGCTGCAAGAATCAAAAACTCACGGAGTGATAATGCAAGGGATTACTTCAATCAAAATCTGTCATCTTTCCTTCAAAAAGAAGGAATTTTTCATTATTCATCTTGTGTTAACACACTACAACAGAATGGGATAGCTGAGAGGAAAAATAGACAACTCTTAGAAATTACACGAACATTGTTATTTCAAAATAATGTTCCCAACATATTGGGGGGAATCTGTCCTTACTGCAGCCCGCTTGATAAGTAGGATGCCCTCTAAAGTTCTTGGTTTCAAGAGTCCTATTATTCTATTACGTGATTATTACCCAAATTCACAAAAAGACTCCAAATTACCCCCAAAACTCATTGGTTGTGTGGTTTTTGTTCATTTTCATGACATTAACCGAAGAAAACTTGATCCAAGAGCATTAAAATGCATCTTTGTTGGTTACTCTTGCACAAAAAAGGGCTACAAGTGCTATCATCCTACTTTTCATAAATTTTTCATTTCAATGGATGTTACTTTTGTTGAGAAAAAACCTTTCTATTCAGATTCTCATCTTAAGGGGGAGAGTGTGAGTGAAGATAAAGAACATGGGCTATATTTCCCTGATTTACAGGTTATTGATCAACCTGAAACTGTTAAACCTAAAAATTCAAACTCACCACCTACACTGCCGCTTGATCAGCCACATGAATAGCCTCTTAACACATCAGAATCAACCCAAATTATACAACCAGCAGTAAAAAAACCTATCTTAGTCTACTCAAGGAGAAAAGAACTCGATTCCAATCAACTGCAAGTTCAAGACTTGACTCCAAAATCAAGAATACAGTCAGAATTACCCTCTCCATTGATTGATGATTTACATGTTCCTATAGTTGTTAGGAAAGGAATTAAAAATTGCACTCAATATCCTATTTCTCACTTTGTTTCTTTGAATAAAATTTCACATAAACACCGTTGTTTTCTCACTAATTTAGATACAATTCCTAATCCCCAAAACTTCAATGAAGCACTTAGAGATGAGAATTGGAAACTCTCATGAATGAAGAAATGAGTGCACTCAATAAAAATAATACATGGAAAATTGGTGACCATCCAAAAGACAAGAAATTAGTAGGATGTAAGTGGGTGTATGTAATTAAGTTTAAAGCAGATGGATCCTTAGAGAGGTACAAGGCTACGTTAGTAGACTATCAGGAGACTTTTGCTCCAGTAGTTAAGAGGAACATAATTCGTGTTCTTTTATCTTTAGCTGGTAATTTCAATTGGTCTTTGTAGCAATTTGATGTCAAAAATGCTTTTTTACACGATGATCTTGAAGAAGAGGTATATATGGAGCCTCCACTGGGTTTTGAGAAAAAGTTTAAAGATGTGTGCAGGTTGAGAAAAGCATTTTAAGGGCTTAAGCAATCACCATGGGCTTGGTTTGGAAAGTTTGCAAAAGTAATGCTTGGTATTGGCTACAAACAAAGCCAACAGGATCATACTCACTTCTTAAGACACTCGGCAATAGGAAAACTTATAGTGTTGATAGTATATGTTGATGATATCATGGTCACGAGTGATGATGACAAGGAAATTCTAAAGTTTAAGGCTAAACTTGTGAAAGAATCTGAAATTAAAGAGCTTGGGAAACTCAAATATTTTCTAGGAATTGAAGTGGCCCAGTCTAAAGGCATATTTATTTCCCAACAAAAATATTTTTTAGATCTTCTACAAGAAACGGAATGATGGGATGTAAGTCCATTGCTACACCAATCGAAAAGAATCATCGATTAAGCAAAGCAAGAGATGATGAAGTGGTTGATAAAGGAAGGTATCAAAAGCTGTTGGAAAACTAATATAGTTGTCTCATACACATCCCGATATTGCATATGCTGTGAGTGTGATAAGTCGATTCATGCATAATCCTAATAAAGTACACTTACAAGCTGCCTATAAAGTAATTCGATACTTGAAAGCTGATTTCGGAAAAGAAATCATGTTTAGAAGAGGAGTAAAATTAACTATAGAAGCCTAAACTAATGCAGACTATGCTGGTTCGCTATTAGATTGACTCTCAACAACTGGCTGTTGCATGTTGATTGGAGGACTTGGAGAAGCAAAAAACAAGCAGTAGTATCTAGATCAAGTGTGCAATGGCTCAAGGAATTTGTGAACTCTTATGATAAAGAAAATTTTAGAAGACTTGCAAGTTAAATGGCAATGGACCTATGGAGTTGTATTGCGACAACAAATCAGTTATAAGCATTGCACATAATCCAGTTCAACATGACAGAACACACATGTTGAGATAGACAGACACTTCATCAAGGAAAAGATTGAAAGTGCTGATCTGTACTCCTTATGTTACTACAAATGGTCAAATGGCAAACTTGCTCACAAAAGGACTGGACAATTTAACTTTCCAGAACATTACTAGCAACGTGGGAAGGGAAAACATTTATAGCTAGGATTCTGATTTACTAATTTAGGCTGATTGTAATCTTTCATTTATTTAGGTTGATTGTAACTTTCTTAATCAACGACTGATGTGTAGGAATTAGTTTGTTTCCTAAAATAGGACAAATGACTTTGTATATATTAGTGTATTCAACATATGGAGAATGAAGAGAAGAATTTTTGTTTCTGTTCAGTATTGTTTTCATATAACCCACATATAGTTGTTAATAATATCTGCTACAACATCCCTCTTCTAACTAGATCGGATGAAATCCAAAAATGCAAATTAAACTCATTCAACTCATTTTCTTTGTTTTACAGTAAATGTATGGCTGGAAAGCTTATAACTTAATAACCCATTATGCAAATTTCCTATACCATCATACAAATTTTTTTCTCCAATTTTACCATCTTAAGGAGCTTCTAACTATTCAAAGAAAGGAAAAAGAAAAAAGTTTTCAATTTCCACACTCCTTTATCTAATGGCATACCGGAAAATAATAAAGATTATGTGGTACCTTGCAGAAGATTGAGAAAAGCAGAAGTGATAAAGATGCTCAAAACGCTTCTGAAGACATCAGCATCAAAAATAGCTGCTATGGAACCAGAAGGACTCCAGGCAACAATTACCATGGCCTGAGAACGAGCAAAATCAGTAGGTTTCTTGTGGGGACTCTATTCTGTAACCAAAATCCACAAATATTAAGGCCACCTGGAAAGCCAATATAAACAATATCCACTTGCGATCAAAACTTCTGTAGAGGTGTGCAAAGGTGCGAACTTCAACAAAATTAGTCTTGGGCTTTCTCTTTCCAATAGCTCCTTGATTTGATCTCTGTAAAAAAAGAGAAATTTGCAAACTTCAACTTACACGTTTTCAACTATTGCAGTCTAGGTATAGCACACACTTTCAGTTTCTCATGCCAAAGAAGTTTCAGAATGTGCATGTTATGAAGCAAATACATGCATAACTCAAAACATTAGAATTATCAAAGTTTTTGACCTCAAAAGTAACTTTTACTAATATTTCTTTTTCTCATTCAAATAAAATTCCTAGAAAACAACCAATTTTCCAGAGTTACAACAAAGAAGAACCAAGGAATGGCTTAGACTCCTATTCCTATTGGCTTTAGACTATTAACCTAGAAATGGACTTCAAAAATAGGTATCTCATAAAAATACTTATAAATGGGTAAAATATTGAACATAAGCATTATTTTTAGAGCTGTATTGTACTTGTAATCAACATATGCATATAATTTATTTTCATTGCAATATCTTTAGGACCATGAAATCATACTTTAGATCTTTGAAAACAAACTAGTTTGTATCTGTAATTTTTGGGAAGGCATGATTATTGAAACTGATGATTAATATGATTGTAGATGATCCAAAACCATAAAAGTGGACCAATACAATATTTTGAAAAAGGGAAGTACGGGGAAGATGGGTGAGGAAAGAGAGAGAAAGAGATGAAAACCTCATTTGTTACCATCCCTTCATCTAATTGAACAAAAAAATCAGCCTTAAGATCCATCGGCCACCCTAACCGGAAACATCTATTAGACCTAAAAAGAAGGAAGAGTTTTGTTATGTTTCTTTCATAAACTGGCAATTTTAACATATTACTCAAAATATCTAACCAGAAGTACTCATTCAGATCGTCATAATTTCTCCATCTTGAATGACTTGTTGTGCCTCCCTTGTTCCTCCTTGCTTCCTTTTTCATGGGAAAAAAATTTTAAGTGTGCATTTATAACTAAATTAAAAGTCAACCAAAAGTAGATCATATAAGTCTTACCTTCCGCACAACCTGGTAAATTGGAGTAACAACATTCCTCAAAAACGCTTCATCATCCGGTGCTGCTGTTTCATATGTCTCTCCAGTTACAGGATGCACATTTTCATACAATATTCGATAAACCTCATTTGCCATCTAATAAGTAGGGAAATAAGAAGAAAATTATTTCAACAGGTCAAGAATTTGGTGCAGAAAATTCAAAACCACTAAACTAAGAATGCATCACCTATGATCAAATCACTGAAGTGCTCAAAGACATAGGAATTGTATATGAAATGGCAAACATTTTCAGAAAAAGAAAAGCACGTGTTCCACAATTATCAGCATAGCTTGTTAGATTTGAATATCGAAATAAACAATTGGAACAAGGATATAACAGAGCATGTCAGTGTATAAAAAAATGCAACCAACAGGAAAGATAAACATAGAGTTTCATGAATTAACTTCTGCTGATGTGGACTATAAGTTCCCTGATTAGCACTAATAAGTTTTCAGTATAAGTTTCCAGTGCTTATGATTTGTTAAGAAACAATTTTCATGGATATTATTTAGTCAGATGATTTCAACAATTTGTCATAGCAATAGAAGAATTGTGCTTCTCGCCACTGAACTTTGCAACAACAATTATGGAAATCCTTATTCAGTTAAATAATTATCACCAAAGGTATTCAAACTATAGAATGGTGATTACAATTTCTCAAAATGGATGTATCTAATCCAATAGCTAC
>JAOQMS010000009.1:382286-411735 GCA_027563885.1 Erythroxylum longipes | reverse complement strand
AACATAATTTGTTCTTTAATCAAGAATAATAGTGACTTGGCTACTTCTTAAATTGATCTTAAGAATAAGGCTTATGTATTCTTTAAGAACTCTTTAAAATCTCCCACCTTAAATAGCTCCCCTATGTCAATTCTTAGCTCCTTTATTAATAAACAATTCTTTAGTAAAGTATTAGAGATGTTAAGTTGTCCCTTTGATGCATAGGATGTTGAATGAGTTATGCTGAATTGAACCTTGGAAAGGCTCCTGGCCCTAATAGTCTAAATGGATGTTTCTTTCAAAAAACTTGGCCTTTGATCAAGAATATGGTAACTAAGGCAATCCTTTGATTCTTTAAGAAAGAAAAATTATCAAGGAGATTAGTAAGACATTCATTTGCCTTATTCCTAAAGTTCTCAACCTTGGCTTTTTTAACGAGTGTGGGACAATTTCTTATTGCAATATTTTATATAAATCATCTATAAACTATTGGTAACAAGATTGAAAAGAGTATTGAAGCCCCTTATTAGTGATACTCAAGATATATTTATAGTAGACAAACTAATTAGAGATAATATGTCTTTTTCATAAGAGTTATTCGTGGTTATACTATAAGGAACTCCCAAATAATTATTCCATGAAGGTTGATTTATATAACACATATGAATCAATCAATTGGGAGTTCATTCTCCATTTACTTGAGGTATTTGGATTTCTTATAAACTTTAAAAATTAGATCAAGCTATACATCCTAACCATTTCAATATATGTTTTGATCAATGGTCAATAAACTTGTTTAAGGGAGGAAGGTTTTAAGATAAGGCAACCATCTCTCTCTATAACTATTTATCTTATACTTGGAATCATTTATAAGATTAGTGAAGCATAACATCAGGTTAGATCCTAGTTTCAAATATCATAGTATATGCAAGAAGCTATGACTATTTAACTTAGATCTATGAGCATCCTAATAGCGTATCTTCATACTTTAAGGAAACTTTCTAGTTTGGCTATCAATAAAAATAAATATATGATTGTTTTTACTAATGTATATTCATTTGCTGGTTAGCTATCAACCAAGTCAGCTTCTCCCTTTCATTTATCTTTAATTACCCATATCTACTAAGAAGCTACATCTTAGAGAGTGTCTCCTTTTTGTTTGAGAAGATTCAAAGAAGACTGAATAATTGGTGTAATAACACTCTATCTTTAGCTAAGAAGTTATAATTGATTAAATATATGATAAACTCACTTCATATCTACTAGTCTTCACATTTTTTTTCTTTCTAAGGGTATGAACAAAGCAATAAAAAAGATGATGGAACGTTCATTATAGGCTGGGGATCATAATAGAAACTATAATGCTAAAGTAAGTTGAGAAGAAGTCTACAAACCAATAAAATAAGGGAATATGGGAATCACTCTAATCAATTTTAATAATAAAGTTTTTATAGGGAAGAGATTATAGAAATTGTTAGAGAATAAGGATTCACTATGAGTTAGATAGATTCACACTTACCTTTTAAAAGGTAAAAGATCGTGGCAAATCAATACTAGACCCTTATTCTCATAATGCCTATCTCAACTACTAAAAGCTAAAAGGGATCTTATATAAGAATATCAAGTGTAATGTAGGAAATGGTGAATCAACTTCATTATACTTTGATAAATGGAGTAAATTTATGTCTCTTAAATACACCTTGTTAATGTATATAATCTTAAATAGATTTCCAAGTCACTCTAAAATCAAATTATAAATCGACTTCTTTCAATTGACAAAATTTTATGTTGAATTTATAGATATCATGCTGAATTATAATCCTAACATTAAAAAGGAATGACTCTTATCTTTGGCTTAAGAATCCATCTGGAAAATTCACAAACAACTTTTGTAAAGAAATGCTCAGGGGACAAAATCAAGAGTAGGTCAAAGTTTTCTAGAGTAAAAAATCATTAAATAAGGTTCCCTTCTTCACGTGGTTGACTGTTAAAAATAGAGTAGGCACTTTAGACTAGTTAAGCTACCTTAATTTGTTTAGTAACGACTCTTTATGCAAAAGAGAATCTTGAAACCCTTGATAAATTCTCCTTTGACGTCTAGACGTGTGTTCCAGATTTACGCCATCTTAATAAATCCAATATTAATTATGTCAAGTTCTTGGATCGATTGCACTCAGATATGAACATCTATAAGAGAAATATGGGAGTGTCTATACGTGATAGTTTTTGGTTCATTTCTTTACAAATTTGGAAAAAAAGAAACACCAAATGTTTCACGGAGTGGAAAGTTCAAGGAATATGTTTTTAAAGTAGTAGTGATATAGTTGCTTCCTCTAGGAGATTAAATGTAGACCTGGAATAAATCATGCTATAGATTAGGAAGTCCCTTTTTTTCCTTGGGAATGACTTCAATAAGGAATGTGCTCAAAAGAATATACTTCCTTTGTTTAAAATAAGTTTGTAATTAGTGCACTGTTGGTCGAAGAATGTATTTATACCTAGATGATGGTTAGCTCCTTTTTACCTATAGTTCCACAGCAATTGACATATATTTATACCTAAATGATTGTTAGCTCCTTTTTAGCTATATATAGTTCCATATAAGTTAAACCTTTTTATTAAGGTCAGGGCTAATGTTGTATTTATCTTATTATTAATACTATTTTAACTTTTTTTTAAAAAGCTTTTCTTAGTTTAATTAAGAAATTTATGTTTCAATTTAATTGAAATACATTTAGTTTATTATTATATTTGTAGAGTTATTGTTATAATATATTTAAAAGTTGTTTCATTATTGATTTTAACAATAAGTGTATTAATTTATTATAAAAGGTATTTTGATTAAATTTTTTAGAAAACATTTGTTAAATAAAAAGAGTTTCCTTTAATATACTTAAAAATATTTTTTTCTAATTTATTAAGGAGTGATTTTTAATAAATAATATAAAATTTTAATTTAATTAAATTTTTTTACCTAATTTAAAAGTAATTTCGTTTTAAGATTGGAAAGAGCTTTTCTAATTGACAAAAGGTTATTTTTAAATAGATCAGAAAATATTTTTCTAATTATATTCGAAATCCTTACTCATTAGAAAATATTTTTCTAATTAAATTACAAATTTTGACTTGTTCAACTTTTGAAAAAGAGTTTTTCTAAATTATAATAACTAAAAAGACTAATTTGTCGAAAAATATTTTTAATTAAATTATTAAAAGAGTTAAGATGATTGGAAATGATTTTCAATTGAATTTGAAATATTTTTAAATCAAATCAAACTTCTGTTTTAAATAGGCAATTAATTTACTTATGGGTCAATTATTCAATTTAATTTAAATTTCCAAGGAATTAAAATATTATTTTAATTACAACTTTTATATCAACAACTAGAATCAAATAAAGGGTAATGTATTATGCTTGCAATATAATTATATTTTCATGTTGAATTGCATGTTTTATATATGTTAGGTATATTTGATATGTATATTAAATTTTGCATGTCTATATTTATTGAAATTTTACATGTCATTTTTGGTTAATGAAACCATTTAAAAATTAAATCTCTAATTAAAATATTAAGTACATATTAGAACTTGATTTTTACCTTCTAATGTTATAATAATAATTTTTAATTTTTTTTATTATTAGGCTTGTTAAGCAAACTTAAGGTCATTTTAACTTAAATAAATTTAGTATTAAAATTATGGTTCTTGACTAATTGAATTTTTTTTACGATTTGGACAAACTCATGATCATTTGAATTTAGAGGTAGAGTTAAGAACATATAAAATAAGTTTTGGTAAGGATTTATCACCCAACTAATCTAATTGTCATATGAGATGTGATTGAAAAATATGTTATTTACCTAATTTAAGTTTAGTTGATTTGTTGAGCAAACTTAACATTAACTAAGTTTAAATGGGATCTTATCCCTTTTAAAAGATTAATTAAACTTTATAGAATAATGTTAAGGGCTTTTATTTAAATAAAATAGCAGGAGTAATTAATTACATGATTAAATTTGTAATCATATTTGATCTTGACATTTAACCAAATACTTATTTTCATTATACTTATATTGTTTTAAGTAGTAAATTACCTTTATTTAATATAGTTAAAACTAAGCATTAGTGAATCAAATATTTTGGATATAGGTTAAGTTTGAGAACATTTCGTATATATAGTAAGAAAAGTTGTAAGTCCATTTTGCAGTCTTACTGAGAATCTTTGTGATAAAATTTAAGAGGTATGTCAATGTCATATAGATGACAAAACATAGTAACATTTTATATCTCATGAAATTCAAGGAAACATATAAGATGAATGTCAACACCATGATATCATATTGCAAATAGTTGCATAAAGTAAAGCCATAAGGTTTGGTACCTTAAAGAAAATGTTTCATTTAATTTTATCTATCAAAAGTATAAATAAGGGATACAATTGAAGATATTTGTTATAGTAAGATAATTGTTAACATTATGAGAAGATATTTGCATGACTTTTCTTGCTAATAATAGGCATGACATAGATCATATATATTTCTCATTCATAATTTTAAGTGTTTGATAATAAATTGGAATTCAGCTTTACCATAATATATAATGTATAATAAGAAATAAATTTTTAAGTAAAAGTTGTTGATCCAAATTTATGTAAATAGTTTGAATATGTTAGATCAAGATAAACACATGCTTAACATAAATGGCAAGAAACAAGATTATCTTTTTATTCCATGTTAGTTAAATCCACATAATGAGAATTATAAAGTTACATATAAGGATATATGTATTATTTTGATTATAAATCATATGAAACTTATGAAACTTGTTACATTGAAGGATGACCAAATTAACTTTTAATTGAAAAATGATTATGGTATTTAATTTATAAATCTTAGTCATATAATGTGTGGAATGTAATAATAATTTATAAATGCATTAATACTTAGGACCTTCCCTAAGGGTTAAAAAATACAAAACTTTAGTAAAAGAAAAGGTTTATTAGGTAAGCCTCCTTCCTCTTCTAAATGACCATAAACACTGTGAGCTCAATTTGCCCACTGAGTAACTTGGTTCATAGATTTATTTTTTCATTTAAGTATCTTATATTTTCCCTTTAGAATCTAGTGTGAGACCTTATAATATTTCATATGTTCCTATTGTTGTCATTGAGGCTTAGCCTTTTATTAATAATGCCACTTGTAGCCATAATTACAAAGTTTTGATTGTTTAGGACACTTCTATTTGCAAGGCTTATTCTTTGCTTATATATAAAAAAAGTTAGAGTTATTTGCAACTATTTATATCATTAAATGTTACTTTCATTATGCTTCTAAAAATTATTACATCTAGAAACTTTTTGGTATGACTTGTTTCAAATTGGAGCATATTGCAATGGCCTTTTGTTTCTCCTAAGCGCTTTTAACTTTAATATGGACTAAAGTTTAGTCTTTTATCAATATACAATTGTAATAATAGAAAGAATATTTAGAACCATTCCAAGTTGTGAGCATGCTCTAACATTCAAGTTAGATATAAAGTAAAGAACTAACCATGTTGTGGCTTTCATATTCTTTGTTTATATATAAAAAAGTTAACTTATTTGCAACTATCCATATCATTAAATATGATTTTCATTATGCTTCTAAAATTATTACATCAAGAAACTTTTTGGTATGACTTAGTTTCAAATTGGAGCATATTGTAAAGGCCTTTTATTTTCTCCTAAGAGCTTTTAACTTTAACGTGGACTAAAAGTTTAATCTTTTATCAATATATAATTGAAATAATAGAAAGAATATTTAGAACCATTCCAAGTTGTGAGCATACTCTAACATTCAAGTTAGATATAAAGTAAATAACCTAACCATTTTTTTAATGGCTTTGATATCCTTTTTATACTAGTTTGGTATATAAAATTTAAATAAGATAGTGATTTTATCTTTCTAAAATAACTTTTTTGCATCATTATCTCCCACTTCTCTTTATTTAATTATATTTATAGTTGGTAGTTTTCTTTTTGAATATTGCAAGAATAATATTAAGCATTCAGATTATCAAGTTACTTGACTAATGCTTTTTAAAAATTTTCTTCAGAAAAATTCGGGGAGCTAAAGAAGTGACTTTGAATATGACACTTGAGTTATGCAAGTGTCACCCAGAGAGCAAAATGGCTCTTTTAGACCTAAATCATTATTCCCTTTTTTATCACGAGATTAAGATTGTGTTTCTATCTTAGATTTACAATATATGTTCTTATAGCTTTTTATCTTAAAGTTAGGAAGTTCATTTCTCATCCAAACTTGCAGGTTGTGAGTCTATTTTTTAATCCTGAAATTAAGAAGTCAATATCTTATTTGAACTTGTGACTTTAATCCTACAAGTTTTTTACTAGAGGGCATGTTTATCTAAATGTAGAGTCTTTATCCAATCTTAAAAGTAGAAATTTTGATGCTTTCATAAATTTTTTGTTGATATTCAAAATTTATTTCTCAGGCATGTTACACAGAGTAGTGTTAAACACATTCTAAGCATAACTATGAATGAGAAATAAATTAATAAATTTGATATAGTTGTCATAGGGTTTCAACTTGCTAGAAATATTATGCACGATAGTTTAGAGCATGTATAATAATTATTTTGGTGCTTTAATTACCACTTTTTAGTCATATTGCTATATTTCTTACAACCTTGAATAATATAAAGAGAGAAAAAAAATCACATATTATCTTAAACTTTGAAGGCTTATTTTTCTTTCCAAAATGTCATATGAAGATTAAAAATATATCTCGGAGCAATATTGGGCTACCATCCAATCTTGGTCATAGGTTTGTCAATTTATAGATTACAATCAATGTTAGAGTAGTTATAACCATGCTATTTAATTGACTTGTGACCTGATTACCTGTATGAAAAATGGCTTTGATCTCAATCAAAAAAATACTTGCTTCCAAAAGAGAATTGGTTCATCAATGTGGTCTTTTAAGTCATGCTTCATATTATGTGAATTTTGGCAGTTTGAACTTTAGGTGATGAATTGAGTCTACATTTGTATTCTTCTAGCAGAGAACATCATGTCACTTATAAATTTATTGAATGTCTTAGCAATTTTGTATTTAGGGTCTTTTTCTTGTTTTATGAATGTGACTAAAGAGAGTTGTTTATAGCGTGAACATCAGTAATGTTGTGAAAAGATACAATAGGTCATAATAAAGATATAATAGGTTATAGTTATTCCCATTATATATGCAAGAATAATTCTAGTCAAAATATATGCAACAATGATTTTAGAAAATTCTCTTTTAGTTCTCTTTCACTCCACTACAAGTTGGAACATAGAGATCAAACTTTCCCAAAAAAGCTTGAAGCTATTCCTGATCAAGTGCCTTAGTGAATATGTATATATATATATCCTAGTTAATGCTAAGATGATATTGATGAAGGAAGTAATAGTTTGGATTGAATATGTTGTCAAATAAATTATAATAGTTTATTTTAATATGATGGTCTCTTTTAAGATTGGCTTCCCACTTCACACCAATAAAATTACTTTTAATTTTCTTATAAAGATATAAGGTTATAGTAAGACCGATAAAGACGGGTGAGCATTTAATGTTTGTAAAGTTTATATGTATACTTGGTGCTCAAAAGTTAAAGAAAATTAAAGATAACTTACAACATTTGAATACATTGTTGGTGCTAAGATGAGCAACATTAATACAATTAAAAATGAGCTTTACAAGTCTCAAAATCTCCTCTATTTGCACCCTTAAGATTATGATCTTTTATAGACTTGAAAGCCTATAATTAAATTATCCAATGTCACAACTTTCTTTGTAGGGAAAAAAGCTTAAGGAGGAAGAATATAATACTTCCTATTTTCACAACTTTTCTTTAGTGTATTATTACTGTTGGCAAAAGATGTGGACAAACTTTGGGCCCATTTATACAGGATTCAGTTCTCTTCTTGATGGGTTTGATCATGGATAGGCTAAGGTTACATTACAAGTGGGTTTTGTTTATTTAACGAAAGTGTTGCCGTCGTCTCGTCTACGCAGGAAAATAAAAATTAATAAGATTTGTGACAGTATTTTTCAGCTCATCTGAGAGATGATATTGCAAAGTGGGAGTGGTGTGGTTGGAGCTTGTGGGCGTCTCGCGAGAGCGAGTCCTATCATATTATGCCTGCCTTCTAACACCAAAACCAGCACCGACCAGCTTCGTCTTCAAATTGATCAACTTCACGCTGAAGCTGAGACCACCAGGGAACAAGGTGACTTCTTTCAAATCAGTTCTGCAGTTTCTTCACACCCATTTGCCCTTTTCATGTTCCTTTGTTACTTAGCCAATACAGTCATCGATTGGGTTCACCTTATGCAAGTTATTAATTTTAGCATTTCCAGTTCACATCTTCACCGTTCATCCTTTTAATCTTCTTGTCAATCCAATTCTGACACTCCAAAGCGAATTCCAAGAAATATAATGCTTGTTGCTTCTGAATGTTTGTTTAGACATGCATTCATCACACAATAATAATAATAATAATAATAATAATAATAATAATAATAATAATCATCTTTGAAGTCCTTATTGTTGTCAATTCAGCAAATATTGCAAGATTACGACTTATGAGATTGTCAGAGGCTGCAGAGAAGCTTAAACGCCAGGCTGCAATTAGTGTTAATTCTGGGAAGGAGACTGATGCAAGGGACCTACTTTTTCAGAAGAAGAAGGTTATGCAAGCCATGGAAAGGTCTAAGAGTCGTATTGCATTGCTTGACGAACTATCCATGAAACTAAACGAGGTATTTGACCTGCTAAGATTTTGCTTGGAACCATAAAATTATGGCCACTTTAGCTGACCTGACCTGTTTTATGGCATTCATTTGGAAAAAATTAGGATGATGAGGCTTATACGATCTTCAACTTATCTTTACTAGTGTCTGCATCCTACTGGACATTTTCTGCTATCTCTGTAGTTGTTTTGTGATTGGTTAGTATTTTTGCTAATTGATGTTCTTTGTTATGAGAACCTGACTTAACCGACGAAATGTTGCTTTCAGGCAATATCTATGAAAGAAAGTCAACTGATTGGAAATGTTGCTTCTGATCTTGAAGTTGATGGAGAAAGTGCACCTGGTCCAGTTCGGATAATTTCTCCTATGCAAGGAGTTAAAGAGGATATACATGAAGAGGAAGACTTAAGTTCTTTTAAAGGCCAAGAGATAAACATTTCTGTAGATGGTGAAGCAAGTCCACCTTGCAATCAGGACGAAAAACCTATTAATCGTGGAACTTACGGTGAAGATAGCATGGTAAAAGGTTTAAACGGGACATCATCTTATGAGGACTTTTTGGAGCACCTGGATCTACAGCTAAGCAGAATTGAAGCTGAACTTGTAACCATTTTGAATGTGTCCTCGTTGGTGCTGAGTGATAATGAGAAGCATATAAATTTTAAGATACAGCAAACAATAGAGCTTCTGGAAAGTATCCGTGGCATTAGACTGAGGTAAGTGGATACCTTAACTTTTACAGTTTATGAAGAATTTTACCTGAAGCCTGAGGGAAGTTACCAACTAAGCTGCAAGTACCTTTGTAGATGCTGTGACAGAGGTAGCAGCAGTTTTGAAAGTTTTCTTGGTTATTTGGTGGAATACTGGATGATATATTATGTGAGAAAGAACTTAAATGAAAGCTACCCCGAAGTTTAATAACAAAAATAAGATTTATAGGCCCTATATTCATAGTCCTTATTATCGGATGCTAGACTTTTATGCTTAAAGATACCCTAGCATCTTGCACCACAATTTTATCCATCAACCTTGTGGAAGCTAAAAACTATTATATTGGAATTGAGAATTTAATTTATGAATTCCTAATCTTCCTAGTTGAGTTTAGGCTCGCTTGTTTTTCATGCCTTGGCATGAAATATCCAGCTTATTTGGACATCAATCAAAAGTATATTTTAAACATGAGACACCAATTACTTGAACTAGAAAGACTTGAGAATTGGTGACATCATAACTTCTTAAGCTTTGGGAATAACCATGGTGAAAATTGTAAATGATAATATCCATTATCCCTTCTCTTTGTCATCTTAGGGTTGCAAGTTTCATGGAGAGGAAGGAGAAAATGATATAAAGCTTAATCTTCTCAGTCTGTTTTTCGTGCAAGGTGCGCAATGGAGCTTAATCTTTTTATATTTGTAGTATACTTAACTGGTGCTATTAGCTTTTTTGTAGAATTTTATTTATAAGTAATACTTCGAATTATAATGAAAAGGAATGCAGTCAAAAAGAAAGTTAACTGTGACATATCTTTTTGCTATTCTTTTTCATTTTCAGAAGTTTCCCAGAATAGTAATAACAACTTGTTCTTCCAAATATGCTGATTGGAATGCAGTCAAAAAGAAAGTTAACTATGACATATCTTTTTCCTATTCTTTGTCATTCTCAGAAGATTCCCAGAATAGTAATAATAACTTGTTCTTCCCACTATGCTGATTGTATCTCCTTATCTAGTTTGAATTTGACACTACATTTTTCAATTGAGCTCTTAAAGTTCTAACATATTTTTATTGCCCTTTAGTATTTCTTCCTATCAGCACTTGGTCATCACACTTGCTTGCTACCATCTGAGGTAGATTGGTTACAAAATTGAGCCTTTTAGACCGAAGCATAACAATTATTTATTAATATTATTACGTAATAATAAAAATTTTATAAAAGACACTGTATTATCTTATTAAACTAATTAATATATTTTTAAATATTAATAAAGTATGGGAAATTAATCTATTATTAAATATTAATATTTTTAAAAGATTAAAATAATCATTACCAAAACCTCAAAAGGAGAATAAGTACATCAGTTCATCAAAATCAGGCTATAAGCCCTACATATAATTTTACAATAACATGGTCAAACTAACTTAATCCTCTCATTAGGCTGTTAATGCAAGTTCCCTTCAATTAACTCACATTCCATTTGTTTGTCATTTGCACACGTAGTTGTTTGCTTATACCTTTTTCCAGAACAACTTCTCTAATCTAACTTCAAATATTGGCTTTTAGGTTAGTGGATATCTTGAGGAGTTTGTTGGGCGATTCTTAATTTCCTTTCCTTCCAAATTGCATAGACGCAACAACTAAATTTGATCTTTAATGGTTTCAAGTCACCTTTGAAGTTAAACCTGATCTTGTTTGCCCAGTTATATGATTTTTCCCTATCATCTTTTGCACATTGTTAATCACACACTTATTGAGCTTTCTGATGTGTAGCTATGTTTGGAAAATCAGTGTTTAATATGATTGTGTCTTCTCTTATTGACTTGAACTGTAGTTAGGCGTATTTGCAATTATTGTGGAGAAACCTCTTAGCTGATGACCCCAGGTATTTCCCCGCACCACCTCACTGACTTTGGCATTGGCTGGGATTATATGCCAAAGAATGTTGAAGTGAGGAAGCTTATGTAATGGTCCTTGCCTATGCTAGTTATCAAACCAAAATGAGGTTTTGTTCCGATTCCTTATGATGCATCTTATCTCTTGGTTTATGGTTTCCCTCAGTTTCAACGTTTGAAGCAGTGTCCAAGAAGTGTTTGCTTGTTTTCTAGACTTCCAGAAGATATCACTTTTAAGAAACTGGGTGTGCGTCTACGTAACCCATATAGATTCTTTGTCCGTATAAAGTTTCCATATTCTCTTTACTAATAGCATCTTATTCGTAGCCTTGATTGAGTTGATTCCCATTCCACCTTCATCTTTACAAATACAAACATTTGTCCACTTCACTTTAGCCTAGGTTGCTTTGTTGGGTTCGCTTGTCCACGTGAAGATTTTCAAACTTTTAAAAATTGCTTTGATTAAATTTCCAGGGTTACGTAGATGAGAATTCCAATGCACATGAAGATTACTAAGAATGGTGATGACAAGTTGTGATCTTCCAGCATATGATAGATTTTTGTTATTCCTATTACCTATTCTTCTTTGAATTGCATCTAATAGAGGCTGGTAATCTCTGTAGGTAAGTCTTGTAGCTATTATTCGAATTGTAAGATATCTAAAAGGATGGTTTTCAGGCTTCAGTCTTGCTTATACTGGCTAAATGTGTAGCTTGGTTAGGGTTGCAAGTTGAAACATAGATGCTGCTCTTATCTTTGTTGATTTTTAAACTTGAACGGGCACTAAATTATTGTATTGATGTAACAAGCATACTCACTGAATTTTCTTCTGTTCTACTTAATAGGATTAAGTCATCTGCAAAGGACAGATGGTTGAACCTTTTTGCATTTATAGTGGAATTTGAAATTCCCCATCTTACTGGTGTTCCTTTCAAGAAATCTTCGCAGTGCCTCAATGTAGATTGTAAATAGGTAAAAGGAAAGAGGTCCCCTTGCCTTAATCCTTTGCTTCCTCTAAATACATGTGCAGGTTCTCCATTTACCAAGATGTTAAAAGAAGTGGTTATGATAGAAAGTTCAATCCACTTGATAATTGTGATGGATATCCAAAGCCTCCATTGCATTGAAAATGAAACTCTATTTAACAAAGTCAAAAACTTTGTTTATGTCCATTTTCGTTGTGCAACTCATTAGGGTTTTGTTGATAATCCTAGATCACTTCCTGTAGTAAGAGAATATTGTGTCCTATGCTCCTCCCTTGAATAAATGTTACCTGACATGGATTAATGATTAATCTTAAGGTACTTTTCAATATGGGAGCCAACATCTTCGAAATTATCTTGTAGAACACATTACATCACGAGGAAAATGTATGTTTTATTCACTTCTTTGAACATTTTACCCGTTGAGAGGAGTTCTAGTATGGCTTCTAAGATACAATCTCCCACTAGATGCTAGGTTTCTGAAATAATATTGCATAAACCCATCAGGTCCTAGTTCCTTTTTAGGATTTAGGCTGAATAGCTGCTTCTGTTTCTACTCTGCTAAATGGCTTGGGTAACCGTTAGACCTACTCCTCATTGATTAAGCTAGGTATGAAGTTAAGGAAGGAACATTTTTAGTTGGCTTACCAATTATAAATACAAATAAAATACTATTAAACTTTATATATATATATATTATTATGTAAATGTGACATCAATAAATTAAATAAAATCAATTGATTAAATACATGCCATTTAGATAATTTGCATACGACTCTATTTACGTGGACAAAATTTGTTGTTTGTGTCTTTTGCAGTATATGTAACACGGAAAGTTAACAAAGAGAGTTTGGAAGCTAAACATGTGTAGGTCCGACCTGCCTCGCATGAGTAAAATTTTGTTGCCAATGTGGGAGACATGTTACAAAAACTCTTTTTCATTTGTTTGATGACAGGCAGTAGGAACAAGAAAATTAATTAGATACTAACACAATAGCTACTATTTAACCTCTTAATTACTATAACTAATCCCTATCTCGCTAGAATCTTATCTAAGCGTACAAGTGTACATCACTCAATAGCATGGTCAAGAAAGTTAGAACCAAATACCTGCAACAGATTGTCTTTAGTGAAGCATGTTCATGAAAAGTATGCCCTGCTGTATTGATGATGCATGAAATCTGTCCAGGGTTAACCAAAACTTGAAAACTTCATAAGCATGCTTAAATATCGTCTCCAGAAAATCTAGTTAAAAGTCTACAAGGTATCGACTAGTTGTTAAGCAGAGGATGCAACTCTTGAGTTGCATTCATTAGACAAACAGACAGAGACTGTGTGTGTGTGTGATGTAGAGAAAAACACCTTGCAACTTGCCCTATACTATTATTAGCATTCAAGCTCTATTTATAAAGCACCTGAAGTCGTTACAAGTGAAAGAAAAATTAAAAATCTCAAGTGCTCCATCCATGTCTTGAATTACTGCCCATAACTTTTGCTGTCCTATCTCTCTGCGTCATTGCTTGCAGAAGGAAGCATGCTAACTATGACCATCTTAAAGAGTAATCAATCTTATGTAGACTATGACAACAGCATCGTATCCTTTATGGTTCAACTTTCCATAGACGTTATAGCTCATCACATAAATAATTATCTTAAAGGCTAAATTCAGCTGCATGCTGTCTGAAAGTTTGTTTATTCAAGAAAAACAAATGTTGTGATGAACTGCCATTTTTTTAAAATGGGATCACTTGTGTGGGTAGCTTACACTGAATATATAATCCAATCGACATGAGAAATTGTTTCATTGGTAGCTTGCACTCAATATATTATCAAATCTATGTGAACAAATTGTTAGCCGTTTGAGAAGGCAATTGACATGAAGAGAATGTCAGTTGCAAGTTAGGCAGTAGGCTAATGCAAAAAATACTATAACTGCTAAGGTTGGTACCACTTAACCTTCTCCAAATTCTGATCATTCTTTTTGCTGCTTGCAATAAAAATCTATTTCCCCAATATCTGCTACTTAAGCTAAGATATGGAACTCAAGCACCTTGGAATGTGATCGTTAATGAATGGTGGAAGTGCAGAGCTAATAATGTCTTCAGTTGGATCCAAAAACATCATGGAGAGAAACCAAGATCCTGACAAGGGTAATTACCAAAAGACAAGCATGGAGGCAATCCTTACAGCTTCTAAGTTGCCAAAGGTTGTTCCTCCTCTTCCTCATGTTGAGAACGTGAGAAGGCCTCGTGGAAGACCTGTTGGCTCAAAAAATAAGCCGAAACTACCAATCATTGTCACACGAGATAGTGCTAATGCACTAAGGGCTCATGCAATGGAGGTGGGCGCAGGCTGCGATATAAGCGATAGTTTATTGATCTTTGCAAAAAGAAAGCAGCGTGGTATATGTGTGCTCAGTGGAAGTGGCTCCGTAACCAATGTCAGTATCCGGCAGCCGGCCTCATCCGGAGCCATTGTGACCCTTCATGGCCGATTTGAGATATTGTCACTTGTTGGATCAATTTTACCTCCACCTTCACCCCCAGGGATCACAGGGTTGACCATTTATTTAGCTGGCTCTCAAGGGCAGGTTGTTGGTGGCGGTGTGGTTGGTTCACTCATTGCTTCAGGCTCTGTCGTAATAATGGCTGCATCATTTATGAATGCCACTTTTGATCGCTTACCCTTGGATGATGAAGAGATTGCTGCAGCTAATCAGCATTATCAAAATGGTCGAGCTCACCACCTTGACGTCTCGGATTTTTATGGAATGCCACAAAACTTGCTCACTGAGGCTATTGTGCCACCTGAGGCATATTCTTGGGCGATATCTAAGAACTAGACTGATTTCCTCAAACCCTGTGCTCTTCAGACGTGGAAATTTTACGAGTATTGGCAGATTACCCTGTATCAGCAACATCATTGTGGCTTCACTTAGCATTCTATATATGTATAAGAAAGCACCTAACTATCCTATCAATCGAACTAGAATCAATTTCTTTCTCCATCTATTTTCTCATAATTAACTAGAGACAGTATAAACATTAGTCATCAGCACAAACTTGAGATTTCTCATGGATCTAACTCATTTACATGATTTTGCTGCTTATGTTTTATTTCTGTCCATATTTCCGAAAGATGAGAGCAAACAACATATAATAGCATATGGAGCTGTGACATACTTTTTTCAGTTGCTCTAACGCCTCTTTAAGAGTCCTTCCCTAGCGCATCATCCATACAACTATAATTCTTTGTAGAAGGTTTGATCTTAATAGAAAATAACCCTTTGATCTATCCACCAAGCTAAAGTAATTACATGCTGTCAAAGCACCAATTAAAGCTAAGACAAATCTGGCTTGCAACTCGAGGAGTAGAGTGTTGAAAACAATAGGATAGCTTCATGTCATAAACCCGAAACTCAAGCTATATCTCTAACTCATCATAACTCACCTTGCCTCAGAGGCTTAAGGTTAGACATGGATCCAAAGAATTTAAGCATATAAAACTTACATCATATCAATATGGTTTCCACTTTGGGACCATGATTAGTTGATCTTAAGAAGCTTATAGTTGATGATCACATATCAATATCATGTTTCTTAACAAGTTTTGTTTACAACCTTTTAGTACAAATCCATCCTAGTAGAAACTCATGTAATTAAGTTTGAATCACCCAAGATCATAAAACAAGCACAACCTGTCCAAGATATAACTTATCATAAAAAACCATTGAAATAGAAAATATATGTGAACTAGAATGGTATACCACTCCCATCTTTCGTACACCATTTCAAAACAATATCATTTGACATGTCGTAGGAGCGAGATCAGGAACACACTTACATCGACTTAGACAACCTTTTCACTGAAGGAATATTGACGAAACCATTGACAGTAAAATTTAAATTGCCGTCACTGAAGGCTTACAATACGATGGCAGATGTAATGTAACCAACTATAAGATACAATTTACTGTATGGCAAAATATACAGTTAAATGTCAAGTGTCAAGTCTTCTCATCCACTTTGATAGGCCAACTATAAACTATTACCAATCAAATTCTTAAACCACAATTTATCCAAACTTTTTTCACAATTACATCATTAATTACTAAAATCTTATTAATTTAAAAAATTATTTGTGCAAGCATAACCTTCCCAAACTATCACATTCAAAAGTATATACAATAAAACAATTGTACTCAATTTTATTTGCTGGCCCTATCTAGACTTTACAATATTTAGCACATGCACTAAAGTTATCAACAATCTCTCTCTCTCTTAAAAATAATATAGCGACAAGAGATGAGATGCTTACTCTGTAAGAGTAACCTAATCGTACTTTTAAAATCAATATATGTTAAGAATAGTCAAATGATAAAATATACATAGAATACCAAAATACATAAGCAATACTTAGCCTGTCCAAATACTCATTAAACATTCAAAAGTTTATTGTTAGTAATTATTAATAATAATATTATTTTATTATTACCATTTATATTTTACCTCTTTATTTACCAAGTTAAGTGGGCCTTGTTTAACTTAGTAGGCTTACATTCAATGTCGGCTCATCTCTACTCATCGCAGTCACTAAGTGGAAAGGTAATTAAATGTGTAACTATCATGCTCATCTCTACTCATCGCAGTCACTAAGTGGAAAGGTAATTAAATGTGTAAATATCAACACAGTGTACTTTATCCCTCAATCTAATCTAGTACCATGGTATCACTCTAGTACCTAGCTATTAACATAAGGCATCTTTAGGACCTGGGATACCCCATTATGTACTCCAAGGACAGGTACCTACCCACAACTCGCTCCTATCTCAACAAGCCATCAATCTATGACCATCAAATATAGTTTATCCTAAGCACGCCACAAATTCAAAACTTCTATGACCATCAAATATAGTTTATCCTAAGCACGCCACAAATTCAAAACTTTCACACACTGTTCTCAAACCATTATAAACTAGTCTTTACTTAATTTCATGAATGCGATTTATCTTACTCTAATATTCTTAATTATATATATAAACAATTGAAATTTATAAATATCATCCTTTTACCCTAAGTATCAAGCAATACATATTATAAAACGTAAAAAAATATAAACACTAAATATTTTTGCACCTTGTCAATTATTTATTTAATAAATAAAATTCTTAAAAATTCATATATTTCAGAAATCCATATAGTTAATTATTAATCATTAATTTAATTAATTACTAATTCAAAATATGATTTACCATAAAATAATTTATTAAAAACAAAAATTCACAATTTTTATGAATTGTACACAACTATAAGGATATAGTTTAAGGTTATCTTTAACTATTTTTTGGATTCAATTATTTTGATTGGTCCAATCTACTCCCTAATCTATCCTCCGAAGCTAGACATTTACAAAATTCTATCATAGTTTATTTATGAAAAATTTTCAAACCAATTACATTTAATAGTATAAACTTACCCCCTTTTACCACTTTATTCTTAATTATTAAAATTATCCTTACTTTATCTTACCACCATAATATACTAAAATACACTTAATTATTAAAAATACTTATTCTACCCATATATTCTTTTATTATTACTAAAAATACCCTTTTAGAACTTAATTTATAATTTTACCCTTAAATATTTATGTTTCTTATTTTGCCCCTTAATATATCTTAAATTTTCCTAAAATTGTCTTCTTCACCCTCTCCTCTCCTCCTCTTCTCCTAATTCCTCTTCTCATTTTTCTAGCCACCTTTTCTCTAATTTATTTTTTCCAATTTCATCAAATGTTATCACAAAAAGCACAACATAATTCCAACTAAAAACTAGTTTAGGATGATTGGAAATCACTACTAAATACCTATATAAAGTTCTATGTCTTTTCAATATATTTTTGGGTTGTTAATTTCCACAATTTCCTCTCTAATCTATTGTAAAACAAACAAAATGAGGAAATACATGAGAAAAGCTTCACATGCAAGAGAAAGATGGTATTTTTTAATACACTTACCACTTGGAAATATGGAGAAGAAGAAGGAGAATGAAGCTTTTTTTTTTGTTTTCTTACAATCCACCTATTGTGCTCTCTCTTTCTCTCTCTCTCTTTATATATATATGTAGATATGTGTGTGTACTTTTAGGTTGGGTTAGGTTTTTGTGGGTTTTATAGTTATCCTCTCTTAAAAGAAAATTTCCATCGAAATTCAATTACGTACCTGAGGATCCAATTAAGGATGTCAATGGCCTTGGCCCGGGCCCGACCCGGCCTAAAAAACAGCGGGCCGAGGTCGGCCCGTGGCCCAGAGGGCCAAGGGTGGGCCAGGCCAAACCCGACCCGTTCATATATTTTTTAATATTAAAAAATACAAAACGGCGTCGTTTTGGACAAAACGGCACCGTTTTGTCAGGCCGGCCAGTGGCCCACACGGAAAAACGGGCCGGGCCGGGCCAAAATTGACATCCCTAGATCCAATCAAATAAGGATATTGACGTTAAACTTTATCCTCTACTTCCCAAGTAGCCTCTCTCAAAGATCAATGATGACTCTACAAAATTAGTACCATCGGAATCTCCCATATCTTAATTTCCTAATTTGTCCATCCAAAATCTCCTCTAGCTCATTTTTATAAGTCATATCATTTGCAACATCGATCTCATGACTTGTTATAATATGAATAAGATATGATTGGTATCATCTCAACATCGACACATGGAACACATCGTGAATCTGCAATAATTCCTAAGGTAAGGCTAACCTATAAGCTAACAAACCCACACATTGAACATTCTCATATGGCCCAATGTATCTCGGACTCAACTGCCATCTTTTACGAAACCTCAAAATCCCCATCTAAGGTCATACCTTTAGAAATACCATCTATCCAACATCGTACTCTATCTCCAAACGATTTTGATCATTATAACTCTTTTTCCAATAATGAGTTACCTTCAAACATCGCCTTACCACCCTTATTTTCTCCACCATCTCCTGAACAAACTTTAGTTCCTCCAACAATCTAACACTCTCAATATCCCAACATATCATATCTCTACACTGCTTGCCATATAATGTCTCAAATAGTGCCATATTGATGCGAGAGCGATAATTGTTATTATATGTAAATTCCATCAAAGGTAGATATCTATCCAAATCACCCTCAAAATTTAGCACACAAACTCTCATCATGTCCTCCAATGTTTAAATAATATGATCTGACTATCCATTCGACTAAGAGTGAAATGTAGTACTTAAGTTCAACCTAGTCCCTAAAGCTGCCTATAAACATCCAGAACTATGAAGAAAATTGATTGACTTGTTCTAAGTGTGTCGATTATGAATTATACACAAGTGCACAACGTAGCTGTAGCTAGTACCTGCAAGTACGGGTTAATCCCACAAAGGTGATGATTGTTAGTATTTTACCATTATCCTATTATCTAGTCTACAAATTTGATTTCGATTTTTAATTAAAGAAAATAAAACTTAAGAAAAAAATAAAATAGGCAGCAATATTAAACAGAGAAATAAAGAATCACTTAGAAAACTATCGATATCGAGATTTTAGTGTCTAGGTTACGAATCCTCGTAAAAACCCTGAACTAGTTGATCTTTTATTATGCCATTGTTTATTGAATATTAGATCATGGAAATTCCTATGATATGCTGATAAGTCTCTCGAGTCTTATAATAACTAATCCTAAGGTTATCAACTGAATTACTCAGGTCAAATTTTATAGGATTGCTTTACCAAATTGTGAATTCTGCTATTAGTTTTGATCCTAATCTAGAGGATTTATATCATCCTATTTCTAGGGTTGCAATCAACTCTTTTCAATTACGGTAGATCTATTCATACAAGAATTTCTCAATTTCTATGTTGTGAAATCAAATTGTACACTAATGTTATGAATATGTTAGAACATATTTTAAACATATAATTGAATCATAATAGATCAATCAAAACAATTGCATTAAATAAAAGAACCAAAATATGTTATAGTATAAACATAAGGTTCATCTTACCTAAACACTAAAGAAATTTAGTTAAACATGATAGAAAACAAAATCAAACATAAACAAAAAGAAAAACAAACATAAAATGAAGGGTTCATAATTCTAAATCTCCCTTTTATCTCCTAGCGAATATTCTTTGCATTTAGACCTTTGATCTTTTATTCTCTTGGATCTTTCAAAGATTTCTTCGTGTTTTCCACTTATCTTGATCAAAATCACCCCTTAAGTCGCCTCTAAAAGTCTCTACATGTATGCCCTTCCATTTTGCCTTAGAACATGTCATTTTATAGTAATTTTTATGGTTCTAGGTGATACACAATTTGATACACGGGCGTGTACTAGATTATGTATATCCTAAAATACCTAGAATTCACAATCCTACAAGGCCTGAGAGAAGTGCACGGGCTATTGCATGGTCCTGTATCCTTCTTTGCTTCAAATCTTTATTTTATGCTACATTTTCCTTTGAATTCTTCTCTGTTTGGTCCATGAAAGCAATTATAACCTATAAACATACTTAGAGCAAATTAAATGCGAAATATATAATAAAAGTATAAAATATCATGTAAAAATACATCAAATATTGGGTATAAATATGATCAAATATGCATCTATCATACAATGGACACTAAAACCTTGTGTATTCTCACAATTTCATCAACATACAACTTGGCGAGTTTTTCTGAGGAGTCTTTCTATTATATAGGTAAGAAATTAGCTAGTTTAGTCAACCGATCCATAATCATCTAAACTGAATCATGTTTATGTTTGTTCTTCGGTAATGCTACCATAAAATTCATAGAAATCTTTTCCTATTTTTATGGTGGAATAGATAAGGGTTTTAGCTTCCCCATTAGTTCCTGATGCTCTACCTTGACTTGCTAACATATCAAACACCTTGACACAAACTCTGCCATATATCTCTTTATCATCGGCATCTAGTAATAAGGTTTCTAGTTTTGATACATTTTTGTAATAACATGATGCATAGTATATGACGCACAATGAGCTTCCCTCATAATCTCCTATTGTAGTCCATCTGTATTTGAAACACAAACGCATCTTCCAATCACAAACACTCCTTCAACTCTCACTTAAGAGTTAGTCTCCCTACCCTGTTGCACTCTTTCTTATCTATATCAAATAAGAATCTCAAGCCTATGCCTCTCTGTTCTTATTTCCTAAATCTGGTTGAGCTTGTAATGTGCCAATAAACCACTAATATAATCAATCTCCAATCTCGTGTCTAGTTCCCTCAACTCTACTAATGGTGTAATACTATGTTTGCTCAAACTTGTCATCACGCCTGAACTTTTCCTACTCAAAGCATCTGCCACTACATTGGCCTTCCCTAGATGGCAATCGATAGTATAATCATAATCTTTCAGCAGCTCAATTCATCTTCTCAGCCTCAAGTTAAGCTCTCTCTGAGTCAAGATATACTTGAGTCTATTATGATCTATCAAGACTCTAAATGTCTCTCTATACAAATAATGTCTCTAAATCCTTAGAGCATGCATAATTCTCAATAGCTCTTGATCATGGGTAGGAGAGTTTAACTCATATGATCTCAACTGACAAAAAGCATATGCTATCACTTTTCCATATTGCACGAATGCATACCCCAAACCTACCTTCGAAGCATCAGTATATACTTCAAAACCTCTGCGACTCGATGGTAACACCAAAATTGGGTTAGAAGTCTATCTCTGCCTAAGCTCCTCAAAACTCTCCTAAAATTGCTCAGTTCGCTGATAACAGCTTGGTCAATGGGCTAGCTATCATTAAAAATTCTTCTATAAATCTCTTATAATAACCATCAATTCCTAAAAAACTACTCACCTCTGATCTATTTCTGGGCAGCTCCCACTCTATAATTGCCTTTACGTTAGTAGAATGAGGTATCACTCCCTCTTGGAACATTAATGTCCAAGGAAAACTACCTACTCTATCCAGAACTCACATTTACTCAATTTGACATACAACTGTCTCTCGTTTAGAATTTGTAACACAATCTTCAAATGTTGCTCATGCACCTTTTTACTCCCTAAATATATTAATATGTCATTAATGATCACAATTAAAAACTAATCTAGATACTCCTGAAAAAGTCATATTCATCAATGCCATGAATTTAGCTAGTGCATTAATCAACCCGAAAGGCATCGCTAGAAACTCATAGTATCCATACTTGATAGGTGTAAATTATACTATGTTTTGATAGATGTTTAATCATACTTTTGGGTATTTCTTAGATTATTATCATGTATATAGGCTTAGAATTATGTTATTATTAGTGTTTGTCTATATTTTAAGTGTTTGTGTGGTTTTGAGTATGGTTTGGATCTTAATTTTATGTTTCATAAGGTGTGTGATGTGTTTTTGAGTGTATGGAAATAGGAAATTAAAGAAAAGAGAAGAATTGGAAGTATGTAAGCAGGTCATGATAATGACTTGCTCGTTATGATCGTGATAAAGAGCACAAACAACAATTCTAATGAATTTTTGCTTTTCCAGCACACGACTCTTTTTGTAGTTTTAATGTTTTAGGGCTATTTTTTTAAACCAAATTAAGTGGGTAAACCTAGAAGCCTCAAGACATATTTAAGAACATAAACCATTAAAAAAAGAGTAGCCACCATCTTGCATTTTAGGATCAAAGAAGGAGCATCAATGAGAGCATTGGAGACTTCCAGATTTTGAGTTTAAGTTCCAAATCAAGTTCTTCTTTCTCTCTTCTTGTTATTTTCATTAAACTTGATGTATAAATTGAATTTGATGATGTTCTTCATGTTTATTATGTTTTAAATTTCCAAATTAGGGTTTTTCCTTGAATTATTTTGTGACTTTGATTTTGATTGATTCAATACATAATCTGTGTTGTGTTAATGGTGCATACATATACTTTGATAATAAATCGAGAGAGTGAGTCAAAAGTAATCCGATTAGTTTACACAACGAGAGTTGGTAAATTAATATGTCACACAATTAACAAATCACATATTATTTAAAGAGAGATCTTGTGTGATAACTTGATTATTTGATAGATATCTTTTGAACTAACTGAAATTATTTGGGAAAGAGTTATGAATTGAGAGATTATAATTCTGGAATTTTAAGATTCAATTATGGATTATCAATTAAGGTTAATTGGTTAGATTTTAAGAGAGAGTAATCAAATCCTTAAAAAATCCAAGATTGACACATAATTGAATCGATATTCATTAAAGCATCAAATTAATGATAGAATCAATCCTAAGCTTCATCCTTAATTCTCCTTACATATTTATGGTAGCTCCTTTGTTAGTTGATTATTTGATTGATTTAACTATGTTAATTTTCCTATTTTTTTGTTAAAATCATCTTTTATCTCCTTAGACAAAGTTAGGTTTATTTAGTTTTAACTATTTCCTTGTGGGATCGACACTTTTGATACTACAAGTTACGATCTATATACTTACAGATATGAGTTTTATTAAAGGTAAAACTTGCTCAATAATATCGAGCATAAAATTTTTCTTGGGAATATTTGACTCAACTATCCTTAACTGCTATAATTCTGATCTCAAGTCAATCTTTAAAAATATAACCTATCCCCTTAACTCGTCCAAAAGATCATCTATCCTTATAATGGCTTATTGTTCTTTACTTTCACCTTATTTATCTATTAGTAATAAATTCAAAGTCTCATATTGCCTTTCTTTTTCTTCACAAACAATACTAGAGCTCCTCAGGGTGCTGTACTCAGTCTAATAAAGCCCTTTTCAAACAACTCCTCTAACTGCATTTTTAGCTTCTATAACTCAACAGTAGCCATCTTGTGATATGCAATAAAAATTGGTGCAACTCCAAGCATAGTCTTAGGGTGTGCTTGTTTAGTGGGTATGAAAAAAGGAGAATGAATATGAAATAAAAGATTGAGTTTGATAAGAGACTATGTTATAGAGTCATTATTTTGATTACCCATTCCTCTCCTAATCTAGAGGAATGAGTATCATTGTTATCTAAGTGTGTGCTTGTTTCAATTAATTAAAATATAATTATTAATTAATTAAAATATTAAAATTAATTAATTAATTACAATATAATTAATTAAAATATTATTAATAATTAATTAACTACAATATAATTCATTTATTAATTAAAATATTGTAATTAATTAATTAATTAAAATTAAATTAATTAATTAGTTACAATATAAGTAATTAAAATATAATTATTCATTAATTACGATATATAAAATACACAAGTAATACTCAGGTAAGAATTTTATTGTTAGTAATTATTTATACTAACATTATTTTATTTTTACCATTTATTTTTACCTCTTTATTTAAAGAGTTAACTAGGTCATGCTTAACCTAGTAGGCTTATATTTAATTGTCTATTAACTCATCGCCACTTATCATAATCACTCACTAAGTGAAAACATTATAGATGTGTAAATATCGACAAAGGGTACTTCAATCCATTAATCTAATTTGGTACCCTAGTACTACTATAATACCTAGCCATTAGCACAAGATATTCTCAAAACTTAGGATACTTCGACAACACTCTGACTTCTAGCAATTAACACAGGGCATCCCTAGGACCTAAAGATGCCATAGTACTTATTCGACGGATAAGTATTTAGCAACAACTCGCTCATATCTCAGCAACCTATCAATCTATGACTATCGAACATAGCCTATCTTAAGCAAGTCACAAATTCACAACTTTCACAATCTATTCATAAGCCATTATAAACTAATCTCTATCTAATTTCATGAACTTTATTTATCTTACCTTATTATTCTTAATTATACACATGCACAATTTAGAATTATAACTTCATATTCTTCCCCTGATTATCATGCGATAAATATCATAACATGTAATAAAATAAAAACACTGAACATTTTGTACCTTGTCAATTATTTATTCAATAAATAAAATTCCTACAAAATTCATATATTTCATAAATCTGTATAGTTAATTATTAATCATTAATTTAATTAAGTACTAATTCAAAATTGGTTTTCTATAAAATAATTTATTAATAACAAAAATTCATAATTTTTATGAACCGTATACAACCATAAGGGTATAGTTTAAGGTTAACCTCACCCGAGTTTTAGGCTTAGTTATTTTGATTGGTCCAATCTACTCCCTAATTTATCCTCTAGACCTAGACATTCACAAAATTCTATTAGACTTTATTTAAGAAAATTTGTCAAGCCCAATTACACTTAATAATCCAAAATTACCCCCTTTTTACCACTTTATTCTTAATTATTAAAATTTTACTTAGTTTATCTTACCACCATAATTACTAATATACCCTTAACTATTAAAATTTCTATTAGCTATACATTCTTTACTATTAACAATATACCCTTATAAGACTTAAATTCCAATTTTACCCATTAATACTCACATTTCCTACTTTGACCCTTAATAGATCTTAAATTTCCCTAAAAGTTTCTTCTTTTTCACCCTCTCCTCTTCTCCTAGTTCCTCTTTTTCTCATTTTTTTAGCCATCTTTTCTCCAATTTATTTTTCTTTTCAATTTCATCAAAAATGTTATCATAAACAATCACAACATAATTCCAACTAGAAACTTGTTTAGGATGATTGAAAATCAATAATAAAAAGAATGGAATTTTGATAGAAGTCTTACCTATATGAAGTTCTATTCCTTTCTAATATATTTTTTATGTTAATCTCCATAATTTCCTCTCTAATCTACTACTAAACAAACAAAATGAGGAAATACATGAGAAAAGCTTCACATGTAGGAGAAAGATGGTGTTTTTTGTACATAAATCACCTGGAAATATAGAAAAGAAGAAGGAGAATGGAGCATTTTTGTTGGTTCTCTTATAACCACCTATTGTCCTCTCTCTCTCTATATGTGTGTGTGTGTGTGTGTGTGTGTGTGTGTGTGTGTGTGTGCTCCTCTTGTGCTAGGTTGACTTTTTATGGTCTTTACAATCAACCCTTCCTACAGGCTTAATAACGAGTTTGACATAGTTGAAGCACTATTTTAAGGCACATCTTTGCAAGAAATAGGCGTTAGCCACATAATTCAATGGCCTTATTCAAAGTTATACAAAATTTAGGAGAAACCTTCAAAAATTCAAAAGGTTATTCCACATCAGTTAGAATAAGTGAGGTCCTAACCTATAATTTTGATGATAACAAAATATATCATCAATAATATTTTATCATTGGTGATATCAATAAGTTAATATGTGAAAGATGAAGTATAATGAAAGAGTAAAATGAGCATAGAAAATTTAATTGAATCAATTAGTTCATCAAATGATGAAGAAAAATGAGCAAAAAGGAAAATATATGCAATTAAAAAGCTTTAAGAAAATTCAAATGAAGAACTAATAATAAAAAAATTGAGTACATCAAGATGAAATAAAATATTGCAATCCTTTTTATAACCTTATCTTAGAAATTGTAAAAAATTAAGGGCTTATTCATTGCATCATGATTTATACAAAGGCATATTACATATATTTTATTGATGATCAAGAGCTATTTTAGGAAGATTTTAAAGAAAATCCTCTTAATCATCAAAATAAATTTGGACAAAATTTTAAATTTTTTATGAATTAAGTTTGTATCAAAATGATATATTTTAATATTTTAAAAACTTAAAGTATTGAAAATTTAGCTTAAAGTATTTTTGAAATGTGGGTATTAGCTAGCTTAAGTATTTGGTTTGGTTAGCTTAAGGGTTGGTTTGCCTAGCCTAACCTAAGAACAAAAATATTCCTAGCTTAACAAATAAGTTCTAGGAAGTATCTTTGGCACTAAAGGAAGTCTTGATAAACTTTTGGGATAATTTCTTTATATTCATATGTGTTAGAACATGAATTGAACCCTACTGTATTATGTGATAGAAAAAGGAACTATTGAATTTTATTTGAGTGGTCAAGATATCTATTAAGAGAGAAATTGATTTTTTAATGTTTCTTTTTACTTGCGGAAAAGAAGATGTATAAAAAGTTCCTCTTTACCTTAAGAAAGGAAGATTCATAAGGATTCCTCTACACTCAAAGGAATATATATATGTTTGTGTGTATGTGTATGTATTCGAGGATTATTTTCACCTATTAAAGAAGACGATAATGAAATATCAAATAGAGCTTAGAGAGTACACGTAGGTGAATGATTGTTTAGTTGAATCATTATAAATTAGTGTTGTCTATTTTTCCTTATTCTTTTTAATTATTATTGTAATTTCTTTGTGATTATTATACTGAAATTGTAATAATCATTAATAACAATAGGCAATTCATTTATTAGTTTCCAAACATGTCTACAAGCGTATATAGATAACTCACATCCTTTTTGTTTACCACATGTGGACCAATAACATCTATAGCAGCCATTGGTTTTAAGAAAGGATTAAAGCGATACTAACCACTATAGAGATCTCTTCAAATTGAAAAAGCTCATATCTGTGAAGAGGCTTAGGTTAGGGAATAAAAATACATAGAATTAAAGAATAAAGAATTAGTATTGAATTAGCTACCGAAACTCATACCTTATCACAAACAAATAGAGCCTTACAAATTGCACACATAAGAGGTTTAAAGCACATAAAGTAAGGTCCATCAATGGAAAAGTTTTGAGATTCATACCATACTGGCCAGTATCAACCGAAAGGTACTATACTGGCTAAAAATTGCACAAAATTCAGAGGTTTGCTACCGAAGTAGTATTGGTTGGTTGTTGGACCCCGTTTTCGAAGTCCAACTCTTGCGAAAAATCATAAGACTTGAGCTATTTCCAATATAGAACACCTTAATCATTATCGGTTCATCTTCTTGCTCTGAGGCCATGAGATTATGAAACTTCAAGTTTGGGCATAGTGGAAGCTAAAAGAAATCCTTCGGAGGTATGGCGTGTTTGCCGCAGCGAACTATTGGCTTTGCCGCGGTGAAGGTCCAGAATTTTCCCTCCTGCTCCTTTCAGGATAAATATGCCGCGACGAGAAAGTTAACTTTCGCCGTGACGAACCTACAATGCTATTTTCGCCGCGGCGAAACCCTTGGAAGCTTATCCCCTTTCAATGGTTTCTACATCACTCTTTCCTTGCTTTCAATTTAAGTTGTCCCAAATTCACTCCCTCTAATGCATTATCATTTCATAACTATTCAGTATTATCTCATCATACTCTCAAATCTCTTTCATTTAATTATTTCTTACTACTAATTCTCATTATTCGTAATTCCTATCTTTCTCCCATGACATCTCACTTATGTATCAACAATTCATGGTCACAAGTTCATATTTCTACTCGATGACATCCATATATAATTCATAATTCATTAACATCAAAAGATAAGAGTTCTTTACAAAGCTGAAGTGACATTTCAAACCATAATACACCAATGTCTCAACATCCCGAAATACATAAGATACTTGAACTAACAATACTTGAAATGCAACTAAATCCTCATTATTACAAAATCTAGCTTATAATACAAAATATGCATAATCGGAGTTAGGTCTTGACTCTCTTTCACTCAATCTTTTGCTCATCACCTGGACATGGGGAGGAGAATGGGGGTGAACGTAAAACTCATAGGTAACAAGTTTAGAATGGAGAATTAAGCAAAACCACTGAAAATGTTCGTTCATCAAAGAAAAATTCTTATTAAAATCATGAAATGCATAGTTCCTAATTTCACAACCAAGTCTTGAAAATACAAATCATGTATGCATAAACTTATTCACAAAATCATAAACACATAAGCACATCATAATGGTTTGGGTGGATCCAAAACAGAACATACTACATATTTCTTATAAGGGTCCTGTGTAGCCGTGAACAGAACGTACTATCGCAATTCTACTTAATGGTCTTGCGTAGTCGTGAATTTATGGGAGTCTATGAAGGAGCTCCATGCCACTAGCGGGCAGGTGGGAGAAGCCTTTTGTCAATGTGCACTTGACTTTACTTAAGGGACCACCACAAGCCCACATAACATGTATTTCATGACTTGCAAAGTATATTGCCCAAAAGGCACTTTTCGGGAACATGATTTTCATAAGCAT
>JAOQMS010000009.1:361167-372535 GCA_027563885.1 Erythroxylum longipes | reverse complement strand
TGAGTCCCAAAAGTCCACTTTACCCTTCTTTATAAGCTTAGGCTCTTTTGGTACTTAAGTTACATGCCAAAAATGCCTTCAATTCATTCTTATGCATTAATTCTATAAACTATCATGCTTAATTTAACGAAAAAAATTTTCGGGGGCCAACAGATATAATATGAAAAGTTGTAGATTGTTGTGATCATGAATAGTGTTTAAGTATACCTATTGAAATATCTTGTTTAAACACCTTTTATCCACTTCTACCTCTAGATTACTCAGTTTCTACGGGTGATAAATGTTAATTGATCATGAGTAGAAGCTTTGAATGTTGAGTTGTTGCTATAGGTTTTAAAATTCATTCATCTTTAGTTATGATTATCTATTTTTAGAAGATTTGGAAAATGAGTAAAAAAGTTGGTTTGTGATTTTGATTTTGACAATTTTCCCAAAGAAGTTCAAAAGCTAAGTGTGGGGGAATTTGATATGTGTTTAAATGTTGATCTATTTTATCTTCTACACTTAATGATTAATGCCTTAGAAATGCTTAGTATACTCATTTTAACTCATATTTGATCTTAGGTACATTTCAAAAGTAAAGGAGCTAAAGTGACCCAAAAGCACGTTTATTGAAGTCATCTTCTCAATTTCCATACTCTATTAATTCTTAGAGCATGAAGAAGAAGAAATTAAAGCAAGAAAAGATAAGAAAATGAAAAGAACACGAAGAAAATGTTGTCAACATGGCTCATTGCCCTCCTGAAAATTTTATATCTATGCAATATGAGTAAATTTTGTTATAAAGCAACTCATTCACGAGAATCAAGCTAGCTGTACATTTTGCTACATTTCAACTAACGTTTAAGATGAAAAAAAAAGGTTTTTTCTTTTGGGACAGCTGGAGAGTAGCATCACGCTAAACCTGTCTAATATTAATCTTATTGGAAACCTAGCTTTTTGAAGAAAGGGAAAAGAGGAGTGTGTCTGCTGGAGAGGCTAGAAGGGGTGAGAATCGAAGCTCCCATCTTTGTTGGAGAGTGAAGAAAATGTAACTGAGGGCTGTTTCATTTAAGTTTTAATGTAGCTAGGTGGGGATGAAGTAGAAAAGAAAGAAAGTGTTTGACATAAAAGGAAGCAACCAAGAGCTGCATGGGAGTTGTGTGAAACAAAATAAAAGAGAAGAGAAAACTTGCGGTAGAGAAGAGTGATACTTGAATAGTGAAGTGGTCCATTGTATTAATTTATCACATCAGCTACGGTAAAAGGGGAGAACACAGAGAAGAGAGTTGCATGAACTGCATGAGAAAAGAGTAAGTTGCGTGAATAGTAGTTTGGACTATAAACCTTAATTGTCACATCTGTGAATAGTGTGGAGAGTGGTGTGAAATAGAACATAAGAGAGGCTTGCGATGAAACCAAGGGACTAGTCATCTTCGGCTATCATTCTCTCTTCAATTTTTTTATATAAAAGGAGGTTACAAAGGCTAATTGTTGGAGCTTGAAGATAGAGATGGAAGGCCAAATCACCTAATGCCAATTTGGAGGTGGAATTGAGGCCAAGGAGGTCATTAAGCGTATAGTGTTGTATATCGTTGTCTACTCTCTTTTTTGATTGTTACGTTATTTTGAATAAATTGATTGGGTATTTGGATAATTATGGTTTTAATGCTCTATTGAATCATTTTTATAACTACCCATTGCTAGATCTTGAATGTGATACGTATTCATCATGTGGAAGATCGTTTGTAGCAACTAACGGTACTGAATTGTTAGAAATAACGTAGCTTAAGTTAAATAGTCCGTGCTTGCCTAATAATTGCTTAAATTGATCTGTTTTTCTCAATTGTAATGCTGCTGTACGGATAAACTTAGAGAGCTTGTTTTAGGTTTCCTGATAGTTAGGGTTAATTAATGAGCGCTTCGTAATTAACTAAAACTTAAGGAAAAGTCGTAATTAATAGAGCTTATTATTAATTCATGATCAATAGTCTAAAAGGAGGAGTAAAGATGATATCTCAACGACATTTGTGAAATTTTGCTTAGGCTGAGATGAAACCAATGAATCGATGTTTAATTTATTCATCGACTTTATCATTATGCTACAGTTTAATTTGATTTATTTTCATAAATTCAATTTTATTTTATTTTTAATTTGTTTCAAATAGAAAATCCCTCCCGCCCCCCATGTGCTTAAACATATAATTTAGGAAAGTATTTGATATTAGTCCATGTAGGATCGACCTAGACTTATCGTTGTCTATAGTTTAGTCTAGTTATTTTGGTAGCGTTATGACGCGCAACCACACTAGCTTTATTATTATCACAACACACATTCACCATCTTCCAAACCATAATACACATGGTGCATAACACAAAACCTAGCAGCATCAAAACCTAGATACAACAATGAAAGCAGAACATAAAAACTCAAGTGTGAAGGATGGATGACTTACCTCGACGGACGATAAACTGGAGATGAAGGAAAACGACAACGAAGACAAAGAAATGGAAGAAGACGATGACGGAAGCAAAATGGAAGAAGACTGAAGCAAAGGAAAGAAAACGACGATGAAAGTAGAGATATAAAAGAGCTTTAAAACATCACCAATGTAGACAAGGTAGCCCTTTTGCGATGATCTTATGGAAGCGTCACTACAGATAGACCTTTGGCGATGAATTAATAAAAATGCCACCAAAAAGTTAACCTTTTGCGACGATTTACTAAAATTGTTACCAAAAGGTTATTCTTTGGGGACATTTTAGTAGAAGCGTCACTAAAGGAAGTATTTGGTGACGATTTTATAAATCATCACCAATTATTTTCACATATATATTTTTATATATTTAACAAAATTTTTTGTAATATATAATTTCTATAAAATAATATAGAATTTATATATAATAAATAGAGCTTTATGACACTAGATAAAATTATCAAATCATATATTTTAAAAGAGATAAATTAAAAGTATAAATTTATGTAATATAAATTAATTTGTTTTTAGTTTTATAAATTTTTAAAATGACGTTGTTGTTAGCTGAATTTATTTTTAGACTTACAATCATTGTCAATAATATTAAAATTGATTTTTAAGAATATGATGTTAATATTCAATATTGATTTCCATTTTTTTACTATATTATAATTATTTTAATTATGTTGCAATAAATATAATTATATATGGTAATTAATATAATGTTATATGAATCTATAGATAATAATTGTAATTATTATAATGAATGTATAGATAATAATTGTAATTATTATGATGATTTATCAATGTATAGATAATAGATAAATTTCTCATATTTAATTTATCACTTTAGTCTATTTAATCATAATTCTCTATTTATTTTATATAAATTCTATACTGTTATATAGATTTTATATATTATATGTAATTTCTATAATATATAGAGTGTAATATATAGGAATAGGGTTTGGCGATGAACTAAAAAATTGTCACAAAAATGTGCCAAAACTACAACGGTTTATGAAATTGAAAACCTAATTACCCAAACAGAGGACATAAATTGGAAACCTCCCCCACCGAAAGAGTCTCCAGATGCTTCCTAATTAGGGCTAAACCATCAAAGTCGATCTTTTTCTCCGAGTTGGTCAAGTTTCCAAGTATCGGTTCCTCTATTTTGCTTTTCATCTTTTCTTCTTCGTTTTACCTTAGGTCGTTGTTCTGTAATAGGAGTCATTAGCTTTCTTTTGGAGGAGTCAGAGATCACTCTCATCCTAGGTGAAAGCCAACATTGAGATATGAAATTACTTTATTCTTTTGTACGAACTCAATGTTTTCTTGCTTAATCCAGATTTGCAGCTAGTAGTTAGAGATCATAGGGTCTTGTTTTGGAGAGACAACTTCGATCCCTAGTCTTCATTAAAATCTTCAAGTAACTCTTCCCTCTTTGTAAATTTTTGTTTAACTACTCTAAAGTTTATTTGTTCATCTGCTTGGATTTCTTGCACCTATTTTCTATGTAATTTCTACATCTTATTTATTACCTAGGTTTGGCCTTGTTATTTATATACTTCATTTTGTTTTGAATTCCATCACAGTAGCTCTCTCCATATCTGATTAGGGGCTCTAAGAGCCCAATTATTTTTATCAGAATAGTGACTTTAGAGGAAAGCACACTTAATTATTCATCCTCTAAATATAGTACATACATAATTAACATTCTCAACCTTATCATATGAAGTAGTCTTAGTTAATAAATCACAAAATTAACATTGCTAGAATATTGGAACATTCAAATACGAAGTCTTCTATACTTAAAGATGTCAAATCACTTATTAATCTGTGGCATCCGCTCTGGATTTTATTTATCTTTACAGGTGAGTGGCAAACATAGAATGTGCTTGTGAAGGGGATTTTTGAATGGTTAAAAAATTAAGTTTCGATGATCTTTGCTTCTTCTGTGAATATTTTTTTAATTGAGTATAACTTCATATAATTTTGTATTTCCTTATTAAATTGTACTCTGCTTCTATATTGATTATAGCTATGGCCTGTTTTTTTTGTTACTATTAACTTTTTAAAATAAAACTATTAACATAAATTCATTGCGAAATGTCGATGTGATAGATAGTTTTTGATGGCAGAAATGAACTTTGATAAGAGGAATATGGTAGACTTTTCCTTGATGAAGAATAAATTGATGCACAACAAATCTCCTCATCAAAGTCTAATCACCACTTGGCTTCAATGGCTAATCTTTTTCTTCAAAATTTTTAGTACCATCTGAATTGCGTCTCTTTCTTTATTATTTGTATCTCATTTTTTGTTAGGAAACTATTAGATGAATGTGTTATTATATACACTATGTGTTGTGTAAAGCTTCCTCAAATCTTTAAAAGAACATAGATGAAAATGGAGGCAGTGGTAATGTCCCGATAGTCCGTATAAGATTAGGGAAATAAGTTCTTTTGGAACAATCGTCAATTGCAAAAACTATGTCTATTCATTGTGATTATGATGGAGTCATTAAATTAGGTATGCATTTGTTCGAATTTAGGTTCCTTATACTGTTTGATTTAGCTATTTAAGTTCTATACTATTTGTTCCTTAAGTAAAAATACATGGTACGTGCGGTTCCTCTAATTTAGTGATTCATATTGCATCTGGGAAAATTTTCACTGTATCTTCCGCAGGTTTAGTTAAAGCCAAAAAGTTAATGGAAAAGGGTGTCAATAAAACAACACCTGGAGGAAGATTTTTGACTATTTCAATTGATGTCTTCGAACATGCAAGGAGCCTTCTTGAGAATCCAAACATAGGGAACTCCTTTACTTTATCTATTGAATCTCATGTTACTTGGAATCCAGAAAGATAATTATTTCTTTTCCTTTTTGATAAAATAAGCGTGAAACTTTATTTATTGTTTTGTTTATAATAAATGTTAAACTTCTAATTAAAATATAGTATTACATATAATATATCATTATAATATATTACTTATCATATATCAATATTTATTCTTTTTTTCTATAAGAATCATATATCATTATATTACAAACTTCATGTTAAAACTATTTGATATAAAATTGTCAAATCATATAATTTAAAATATATAAATCTATATAATATTAATTAATTTTGAGTTTATAGTTTCATAAATTATTGAAATAACTTGACATTTTTTATAACTAAATTTATTTTTACACTTAAAATCATTGTCAATAATATTAACTTTGAATTTTTCTCAACTATAATGTTTAGTTACAAAATGATCAAATCAAAGCAAGTAAACTCATAACTATAAATAAGAAAGTTTAAGCTTTTGGTGACGATTTAGAAAATTAGTTGCCAAAAATTCGCTTTTCATTACAATTTACAAGGTCATGGCCACATGCTTTGAATCGTCGTCAAAAGTGTTGCTTTCGCAATGATTTACAAAGTCATTACCAACCATCATAAAAGGATGAGCCCAAAGCATCACGAAAGATTTGCATTTAGCGACGATTCTATAAAATATCGCGAAATGGTAATCTTTTGGTGATTTTATTCAAATTGCCTCCAAAAGTTAATTTTTAATGACAATTTTAAAATCGGTGCCAAATAGAATGTCGCCAAAGGTCAAATGCTAAACTTAACCCTATATTTTTCTTAAAGAGTTTTCTATAACAAATTTTATTTTGATGAGCCAATATGTTAAAAATATTTATCTACAAAAAATTGTTAAAAAGTTGTATATAAATAAAAAGGTAACGTATTGCCTCATAACATTAGTCTTAGATCTGGTGGATACATATAAAGCTTATGTAGATTTTTCTTGTCTTTGGTAGATGCGTTGCAATGAATTATTTATTAGGAGATGGATTTGGGGCCTCATCCTGATTACGCGTTGTCGCATCACTCTGACAAAGTGACCCATATAATATAGTAATATAATCATGTTGCTTCTTTTGATAACATTTTTGGTACAACAAACATGTACAGTTTTTCATTTGTGGGCGATTGTCTCCGTCAAAACGTAGAGTCGCACGGAACGTCATCTTCTGTCCCATGTATCCTGTCCCTATCCTGTCTCATGACATCTCAACCATCCATTTATGTGGCGAGTCGGACACCTTATACTCATTAATATTATTATATCTATCTAACATTATCTTCATGCGTTGGACGAGTAATTGAGTTGACACACACACTACAGCGGTAATAACACATACATCAGTAACTAATTCCTGTCCTCCTCTTATGATCCTTGTCCACAACTCCATCATTACCTGCTAGAATCATGTACTTATCCTTCCTTGTAAAACTCGTGCACTCAAATCCCAAAGCCTCACCCAATGTCTTCTGAATATGGTTTGCCACTTCAAAGCTGCTTCTGCCACCACCACATGTCAACTCTGTTGGCAATTTCTCAAGTATGTGTATGTGATAGCGAGGTTTTGGGTTCATCAAGAAGAATATGGGGTCCAAGAACTTGAGCCCACTTGCCGTTGTCCCGTAAAACATGCTTACTCCAGTGTTCATGGCAACTGGAACGATCTCGTCACTTAATTCCGCAAATAATGAACTAAACCTCAGCAAGTAAGGCTCTCTACAAGTTGTCCCTTCTGGGCAAACCACTAAATCACCGACACTTAATAATCTCTGCATTGTTTCTGCATCTTGTTTCCTCTGCCTCGTCAACCTAACAGTCCTGATGGGAGCAATCAACTCGGACATTTTGCTCAGGCTGTAGGTCACGGCAGTCAAAGGCTTAGCTACAGAGGTGCTCAGGATAACAGGGTCTAGGAGAGTCCTGTGGGTGCAAACATAAAGGACTCCTTTTTGGGGAGCTGAACTACTTGCAGGGCTTAACCCTTTGACCCTTAGATCGATCCCACTCCATGTGCCCAACAATATGGCTAACTTGTATGGAAGCACTAAACCGATAAGGAGCCTGAAAATGGAGAGAACGAATCCAAATGGAAGCCAAAGCAGCATTTCAGCAGTTGCTTTTGGAGTGGGCAAGAAGGCCAGCCTTCCGTCATGAAATACAAGAGGCTTTGGGTATTTGTCGATTGTCATCACTGAACTTGGATGCCCCTTGTTCTCTTCATTGTTCACCAAATAAGCTTCCTGTACACCATTCAAAAGAGATATATACATACATTAATACATTGTCGTTAAACAAAATGATTACTTTTCTTATTTATTCCTCACCTTGCAGAGGGAGATGAAGAGATGATCGTGGAGGCTTGAACCTCCAAGGCCTATATCAGGCTTTTTGTCTCCAAAATAATCCTCGAGGGCTTTCTGTTTTACAAGCAAACCAGAATGAGACAATAAGCCTGTGTAATACTGTCCAGCTGTGTGTAGTTCTGTCCCTACAATCTTGTCCACCTTCAAATATCCCTCCAGAAAACCTTGGACCATCACTCTAGGGACACTCGTAAAAACAACCTTTGACCCAGTAGATGCTACTACCTCGTACGCCTGAAGATGAAGATTCTCGAGAAAAAACTTCGGCAGAACAGCTCTGTTAACTGTATCAATATCCGTCAATCTAAGGCCACAAAAGGTAATGAATATCATAACCCTCAGTTCGCGCTCATAGTCCAAAACCCACAAAAGGGGACATGATAGTAACAATAATAATGCTCTGAAAATGCTACCACATTCAAAAGCAACAAGCATGAAGTAAGGAAAGAAAGACCTGGTTCTTAACAAACCCCCGTGAATGTCACAAACCAATGTATCAAACTCTCTGTTCTCCAGACTACACTTGATCACATTAGGGAACAACGGAGGGTGTTGGTGAGATGATTTTAATGATGGGCTCTTTAGAAACATCCCATAGCTTCTCATCTTCCTTGCCGCCCTGTAACATGAGTTAGCCAACAGCTGGTACAAGATCCAGTCTGCCAGCCTGAGAAGAACCATACCAAAGACCATGGCTATATTATTTCTGCCGTTAGTTATATCCCACTGCTATTTGAAGCAAAATCGGATATTATATAATGAGGCAGTGAAAGAGAGAAATGACGCACAAGAGAGTTAACTCTTGAGTCGAGACGTTTGGGAAGCAGATAATAGTTATAGGGTGATTAAATGGTCTCGACTACTCCACTTGGGCTTGGCTGGCTAGCATTAATTGCAATACAACTCTTAACTGTGTTTTAGGGCCCTTGTTGATAAGCTCTACTGCCACAAATATTAACTACTTCTCTTCCAATAAATTGCTGGTTCTTCTAAACAGATTTCGGTCTCTATCTTCACTTCCAACAGCCAGTGCAGGGTAGGGTAGGCAAGTACTGTTGAAGTTCTCTCACGAGCACGTGTATATGTGACTTTGGGTTTAGTAAACACATCTTATTTCGAGCTAATCAGATTTTGTTTACATAGAAAAGTTGCGTATTTATAAGTAACGATATAAATTTCAGCTCGGTCCGTTTTTGACCTAAGAATGTTTTGTCTTTTTTTAATTAAAAAAATTTAGACAGGTCGATCCGTGACCCGCTGTGACTGAAACTTGAGACAGTCCGAACCCAAGTTCGACCCGGCTCCTTAACAACCCTATTTGTAAGTGCAAAACAGAAAATTCGATGTAAATACGAAGATTGACAAGTATCCATCCCTAGGCTCTACCAAATGGTGAAGTAAACGAACTCAAATCTTCTATGCCACCAACCTTGTTTTAACCATATGTTACTCCATCTTAACCATCAATTTATGTAGACTGTGCCACCAACCCTGTTCTAACTATGTGCCACTCCATCTTAACCATCTATTTATTTGAGTCCACATAAATAGATGGTTAAAATGGAGTGACATATAGTTAGAACAGGATTGGTTACACGGAAAATCTCATCTCGAAGTAAACGAGGTTGACAACCACGTCATTTACAATTCGATAGCCGCCCATTTGCCAAATTTCTTGGCTCAAGTTAATCATTGAACTTGCTGTTACTGTAATTGAAATTGTTGCACTCTTAAGCACAAGATGCCAAATTTACATGTGCAACAATAAAACCGTGGACTGTTGAGCTCGCAACTGCTCATTTGCTCATGAGCAAACTCAGAGAGAGCCCACATAAGCACCCCTCTGCTATGCCCATGTTTGAATATTCGCCATCAGAGGAATCTTTACCATGAACTTGTTGTTACTGTAAGTGAAATTGTTGTACTCTTAGCACAAGATGCCAAATTTATTGGTGCAACTGTAAAACCGTTGACTGTTGAGCTCGCAACTGCCCATTTGCTCTTGAGCAAACTCACAGAGAGCCCACTTAAGCACCCCTCTGCTATGCCTATGTTTGAATAGTAGCCATCAATGGAATCTTTACCATGAAGTATTCACAAAACTACCATGATGAGGACAATTGTCATGTATGACCAACCTTCTTTTATTCCTCTTAAATGTACTTAAGTCAGTTTGATCGTAGTAATTACGATTTTCAGAGATCAAGAGCTACACGAAAGTACTGAACATATTGACCATTTACAACTTTGTAATTCGCAAGGCAAGTCCCTTAAAAATTGAAAATAGATTAAAAAATAAAAGAGCCTTCTTACAAGATGTTCACTAATCCAAAGCTAAATCAAAAAAAGGGAGTCATTAAGCAGCCTTAAATGGTGGTCACTACTTGTCTTAACAAGTATTCATTTTATAATGAAATAAAGATAACAGTGATTTGACTTTGCAAAAAGGTGATTTCATCGAAGATTTTAAAATTGAATCGGACTAACCGATTCAATCGAAATAAATATGAATCGGTTAAGTTTTCAGTTCGATTTATGCTCATAACTTCTTTAAGAAAAAACCCGCCGATCAAGTAATAAATCAGCTAGTTTCTTCAAGTTCGCCCGATTTCCCTAAAAATTGGTTAAGTTGGCCTTTTTAACTTATGTGAGACCCATGGTCTATTTAATGATATAATACCCATTTTCTTTTTAATGATGAGGGACTATTATCAACATTTAAGTTACTCAGCCACGACTGTACTATACTTCTTTTAACTTTTAGTTTTAGTATAATGAATTGTAATAATGAAAGGTGAGACTTTAAAGGTAAACTCGTAAACCTTTTAAATTTTTTTAAAAAAAAATTCAACTCTTTCTTACAATCTAAATATTTTTTTTTCAAAATCTATGTTCTTTATTTATTTTCTTTATATTTTAATTAAAAAATTTATTTTAAATTATTATTTTTTAAAAAACAAATTATTATTTTATTCTTAAAAAATACTAATTTTATTTAATCTCACTAATAAATTATATTTTTGAAAAGTTAGATTCTTTATTTATCTCATATTTTAATTGAAATTTTTTAAATCAATATTGTTAGAATCTAATTATTATTTTTATTATAATTTTTTTAATAAATTAAATTATTAGTTAGTATATACAAGTAATTTTTTAAAATAATTAAGAATGTGTTTAAATTAATATTTAAAATATAAAGATATTGGACCCCGTTTCCGAAGCCCAACATCAGACTTGGGATCATGAAGCTTGAGCATGGAGGAGGGCTTAGAATTTGGAAATTTAAAAAAAATACTTCGGAAGCAAAAGCGGGCTTCGCGCGCGGCAAACTGTGAGATTCGCCGCGGCGAACTTATTAGAAAATCTCCTAGAGCCTTCGGGAATTTTACGCCGCGGTGAGCGATTTAACTTTCGCCGCGGCAAGCCCGAAATTTTTATTTTCGCAGACATGTGTGTGTAAACCTCACTGACCTTTCGAGTAAATTACGCCACGGCGAACTCTTGGCTTTGCCGCGGCGAAAACCCCTGTGACTAAACCCTAAACCCAAAATGTCCTATCTTACTACTTGCAAAATTAAAATCTTTCAACCCCATTCATTCGTACAACCTAAAAACAAAAATGGATAAGAACCTAACCACAAACAAACTCTCAAAATCTTAATCTCATTTCCAAAATC
>JAOQMS010000009.1:350934-361067 GCA_027563885.1 Erythroxylum longipes | reverse complement strand
ACATAGTTATAATAATATTTGAATTAGAATAATAAATTCAATAATAATAATATGTATTCTTATTAATTCTTATTATTGTTATAATTCTAATAATTCTAATAATTATCATATAATAATTGATACAAATAATAAAATGTAATAATAATAAATTATACAAATAATAAATTTAATAATAATCAAATTATTAATAAGTAGATAATTAATATTGAACTAATAATAGTAACCAATTTCATAAGATTAGTCAAATTAATTATATTAATACTTATTATTTAATAATTACTACTTACTAATAATATTACTAATTATATTAATACTTATTATTAATAATTATTATTAATAATTAACGACAATATTCATATATACAATAAATTCACAATTAAATGTTAAGTTCGATAAATTAAAACTTCAAATTAAACATTTATCGAAATTGAATATTCATATTCTCAAATTAACACAACAATTACAAAAAATATTTCAAAAATCATAAAAGACATTTTATCGAACACCTCATAGGCAATATGTATAATCTCAATCTAACCATAAATCAATTACATTTTTCCATTATTTACTAACAATAACATATATAAACAACAAATAAACCAATAATTACACCAAAAAATCGCAAACATCAACAATAATCAAGCAAGATTTCATCACCAAACACTCATATTTGACACTAAAAATATGCTTTTTTTGTAGAAATAACACACCCATAAGAGAGTTTACCTTAAACAATGCACGATGAGTAAGACAACAGACGAAAAACGATCGAAAAATGCGAGAGAAGGAGTTGGAAAACAGAAGGCGATTGTGAGGAGAGAAGATAAACGAGCGCGGGGTAGGGGGGGCGGTGCTCGAGTTAAAGGCGCTATTCCGTCGGTAATCCAGGTTTTCCACTGTCGACTTCAAGACGCACCACCGACAGTTACCGACGGAACACAATATTCCGTTGGTAAAAGAGCGGTAATTTTATATACTGTGGAAACTCAAATACCAATGAAACACAAATTCCGTTGGTAATCTAGGGTTATCTCCTCGTCTTCAGCAAAACATCGACGCAAGTTACCGACAGTTACCGACGGAATAGGGTTTCTGTCGGTGAATTAAGTTTATCGTCTCATCTTCATCGAACGACGACGTTTGGTTAACAATTTACTGACAGAATAACGGTTTCGTCGTTAGTTAAGTTTCCCAGGATTTGCGACAGAATACGAATTCCGTCAGTAACTCGACTTGGCTAAAGGCTTTTACCGACGGTATATATACTGTCGGTAAATGGGCGAAGCTAATTAATCGCTGGAGTTATTCCTGCATTTATTACCGACGGAAGACCGTATTCCATCAGTATATTTAATGACGGAACATTGTTCGTTGGTATATGTCCGAAGCAATTAAAATGCGGGAACGATTTTCGCATTTTTTTCCGACGCTGTAGGTTTTGTCGTCGCTATATGCCGTCGGAGATTTTGCACGAAATTCTTCCCTCCAATGTGACCGACGAATGTATGTTTCTGTCACTAACTACACCGTATTTATCGACGGAACGTTATAACGTTCCATCGGTAAATAGCATTGGAAGTTGTTCCGTCGAAAATTTTCCGCCGCTAATCAGTGATTTTCTTGTAGTGATTATTCTTAGAAGAGCGGTGACTAGTGGTAGACAAAAAAACTAGTGAGGTTTTGAACCATATTAGACTGACACATTCATATCAGTCTCACTATTTTGTTTGTTATAAGTGACCTTCAGGATATATGCATCCTTACTTTGGGTTGAATTTCTATTCGAGACCATATTGTTTATCACAGGCATGTTTATAAAAATGATCAGGCATTCTTTGTTGATTATAAGCTACGTCAGCCAAAATAGCCTACCCATTCGTGTGAATTTCCCTTACTTGCCCCTTTTGAGCTATATTAACATTTTCTTTTGTATAAAACACATTACATCTACCTAACCAAATGTCCTACCCAAGCTTTAAAGCTAGTGGAGCATTTATTAATTCCTGATGAATGTGATTGTGTAAAAGTCTAAGTGTGGGGGTTTGCTTACATGTGGGTTCACTAAATTAGTTAAAATGTCATGTTATGAATCCTATGTTGATATAGACTCTTTCATTTTTCTATTAAAAAAGAAAAAATATTTAAATAAAAAAATATATGAAGGAGCAATGCAATTGTTGTGAAAAGTCATTAATTAATAGTTTATCCTCCTTAAGTGGTATTGGTTAGGTGTTTGAGTATATGGCATATGAAGAGGATGTTATGTTGGATGGAGCATTTCATTGTGTTATGTTCATATGTTTTATGATGTGAGAGCTAATTGAGTTGTGAAACATAGTTGTTGCATTCTTTATGACTGTTGGTACCCAGTTTTGAATGAATGCTAACTTGTGTGTTTAATTTTTCATTAAGTGTTACTTTTGATTCACTAGCTTAATGGCTTTCAAACTACATTAACCAAAATGCATCCCACCTTATCCTTACCCACATTATAACCCTAGAAAATTCCTTTGATTCATGATTATGCATGTGACTTTTAGTGGTGGAGAAATGAAATGATATGCAAAGTTATGGATTGTTGTGATCATGAATGGTGTTTGAGTGTACCCATGAAAATATCTTGTTCAGACACTTTTTTTCCAAGTCTACCTCTAGATTACTCAGTTTCTAAGAGTGGTGAATATTGATTGATTATGAGTATAAGCTTGAATGTTTCATTTTTGCTATAGGTTTTCAAAATCATTCATCTTTACTTATGACTATCTATTCTTAGAAGATTTGTAAAATGAGTAAAAATGTTGGCTTGTGATTTTGATTTTGACAATTTGCTCGAGGACGATCAAAAGCTAAGTGTGGGGGAATTTCATATGTGTTTAAATATTGATCTATTTTATTTTCTACACTTAGTGATTAATGCCTTAGAAATGCTTAGGATACTTATTTTAGTTCATTTTTTATTTTAGGTACATTTTGAAAGTGAAAGAATTAAACTGACCCGAAAGCACGCTGATTGAAGTCATCTTTTTAGTTTCTATACTCTTTGTCTTTAAGGAGTAAGAATAAGAAATATTGGAGTAAGTAAGGAAAAGAAAATTAAAAATGAGAAACAATGAAGTAGCTCACGTTTGCATGGATTTAGCATGACAACATAATAGTTGTACATTTATCTTATGGAATAAAGAAAGGAGAAAAAACATGTGAGTGAGTGGTGTGTAATGTGTGGTTGAAAGAAGAGAAAAATGTGAGATGAAAACATGTGAGGCAAAATTAAAAAGATTCAGACAACAGCTGGAATGGAAACAAAAGACGTTAGCCACCTGTCCTACTGATGATTTATTACTTTTGGAAACCTAGCTAAAAGGAGAGGAGCATCACATGGTATACCTGTCCAACATGATTCTTATTTTGTAAAAACCTAGCTAATACTTCGACGGGGCTGGCGATGAAATAAAAGGAGAGAGGAATGTGTAAGTGTGTCCGCTGGAGGGAGCAGTCAGCTGAAGGGGCTGAAAGTGAGATAAAAACAACGAGGGATAACTGAAAGAGGGGAGGAGAATTGAAGCTGGAGAGTGAAGAAAACATAAGGAGGCTGCTTCATTTAAGTTTTATCTTAGCTAGGAGGCATGAAAGAGAAGAACACAAGTAGCATGAGTTAGAGTTGAAGCAAGAGAAGAACATAAATAACATGAGCTAAAGCTGAAGCAAGAGAAGAACATAAGTAGCGTGAGAGTTGAAAAAGAAAGGAAGAAGTGCATAAAGAATAAGGGAAAAACCAAGAGCTATATGTGTGAAGAAGAGGAGACAAAGCTTGCGGCAGAGAAGGAGACATGTGAATAGTGACAATGGACCAAAAACTCCAACATTAAAATGTCCTATCAAGCTATAGTGACAAGGAGTGGCAATAGGAACAATAGAAGGGTGGCTATAGAGAAAAGTAGAAAGGCTTGTGAAAGGAATTTTTGGTGGTCATTCTTTGTTCAATCTTTTTACATAAATGGAGGATATTAAGGTTGATTATTGGAGCTTGATGATGGAAATGAAAGGCTAGCTTTCTGAAGCCAGTTCAATGGGAATATCGATGCTAAGTCACGGTTAAGCTATTTTTATCACTTTCAGGTTGTAATTTCTTTTCGGCATGTTGTGTTGTTGGTGTTTATTGGATTAGGTTTTTGGATAAATGATCTTAATATGTTATTTTGATTGTTTTATTTCGAACCTATTGCTAAAACATTGATTGTAATCTGTAATCATTACTTTTGATGTTTGTAAATAGCATCTAATGATCGTTAATTGTTAGGAACAACATAACCTAGGCTAGATAACCTAAATGTGTGAGGTTACTGCCTATATTGATAGTTTTCCAATTCATAATTCGGCTGCCAAATTGAATCTAGAGATCGTATCCTAGGTTATTCAATAGTTAGGTTTAATTAATGATTGTATCTTGATTAAACACAACCTAAGGGAAAACCGAGATTAGTAGAGCATTCTATTAGTCTCAAATCAATAGTCCGAAGAGAGTTATAAAGACGTTAGGATGGTGGAATATGCTTAATCGTGTTTAGGCTAATATTGACCCTAGAACCGGACCTTACTTATATTCAGCACTTTTCTCATTTTCGATTGCTTGTTTTGATAGTACTTTTTCTTTAATTTCTAAATTGCTTAAAAATCCAAAACCTCCCCTTTATATTTTCCTTGCATCAATTAATTTTGTTATGAAAATTAACTGAACATTACTTGTGGATTTGGTCCTTACTCACCCTAACTACAAATTTTAGTGTGCAGAGTCAGGTAAATTTTATAGTACACTCGACACGCGCTGTCAACTTGACCTTTTTATATTCTTCTAATGGTGACATATAGACTTCCTCGTTTAGATATCTGTGTAAGAATGCATTGTTGATATCTAGTAGATGGAGTGGCCAACAATTTCCAACTGTGATGGTCAAGAATGCACACAAAGTTACCAATTTAGCTATTGGTGAAAAAATGCCCAAGAAATGCATACATTTAACTTGGTATAGCCTTTTGCTACTAACCTTGTCTTATACCTGTTAATTGTACCATACAGGTTATATTTTACATTATAGACCCATTTAAATCCAATTGCGTTTTTTTTTCATATAGAAAAGTTGTTAATTCTCTGTTTTTATTTCTTTTTAGAGCATATAATTCATCATTCATGACCTACACCCATTCTTCTTATGCTTTGGCTTGATTATATGAGGAACGTTCTTGAATATGAGACATATTTACTAGAAATAACATATATGATGATGTAAAATATGGACATATATAGTAAGAGAATGTATTAGGTTTATAGGGTGATCATGTATATGAATGTGATATACATTGATTAGACAAAACTGAAAATTATACATTTCCTATCACAAAATCATTCAACCAAGCATGTGGTCTTCTATTCTTAGCATTATGTCTGACTTCTAAAGGAAACTAACACTAGTTTGAGGTGTGACGTGGGGATCATTTTTTTGAGATTAGGGATTAATGAATGTGACATTTGATTATTTAGGTTTGGAATAATTTCTACGTTTTTTCTGAATAAAAGTTGGTCATTTTTTTTGGAGATTAAAAGTTTGGGGTAATGATGTATTATCTAGTGGTTTTGTAATGTGTTTGTAAGGGAGAATAGTTTCAAAACATGTGATATCTCTGGATGCAATAATATGTTAGGTTTCAATGGTATATAGCTTATATACCTTTTGACCAGAAGAATAACCATCAAATATGCACTTGTAGGCTTTGGTGTCAAATTTCTTTTTTTTTATATATAGGTTAGGATTATTCGCATAGCACACACACTTAAAGGCACGAAGGTTGTCATATTCTGGTTTCTTGTTAAACATGACTTTATAAGAAGTTTTCCAAGATGAAATAAAAGAGGGAAATATAATTATTATATAAGTAGTTATACATATTAACTCACCTCAACCTCCTATGGCACTTAAGGTTGAAAAATGAAAGCGCTAACGAATTTTATAAGATGCTTGTGTTTTCTCTCTACTACTCCATTCGGTGGAGGTGTACAAATGCATTATTTTTAATGAATAATGCCCTCTATTAATAACAAATGTTGGCAAGTTTGACTAAAAAAACTTTGCATCATTTATTTCCTAAGAGTTTTGACAAAGACTTCAAACTAGTTTTTGACCATATTAAAAAAGGTTTGGAGAATGGATATTGTCTGTGATTTTGATTTCAAAAGATAAGTCCATGTACTTCTACTATAATCATCAACAATTATAAGGAACTAATGTGTTCCATTTATGGTAGGAAGATGATATAGACCCCATAAATCCATCCGAATCAATCTAAAGTAACTGGTAGAATTAATAGTGCTCATAGGGAATGGTTTTCTTTCTTATTTTACCATAGTACACATATCACAAAGTTAACTATAATTTGAAATACTTTTATTTAGTGATCGTAAATGATGGACTACAGTAGGAGATGGATGGCCTAACCTATTGTGCTAGGTATGTTTGATTCTTTATTAGCTAAATAAAGAGATTTGCTTCAGAGGAGTTGAGTGTAAAGAGACTTTATAATGCCTAGTTTAAATGATGTGTTATTAAGAAGGCACAATCTTCCCTTTATATTTCCCACGACTAGAATGGAATCAGTCTTCAAGTCCTATAACAAGTAGAAATAAGGCTGAAAAACATACTTTATTTATGAAATGGAGGCTAATTTATTCACTGATAGTAAGCTAAATATAAAACTTGGGTTATAAAAGGTTTTGGTTAGAATCAGGTTCTCGTTAAGATGTATATCACCTATATGATGTACTAATTTGTTTAACGATTTAACAAATATTTTGGTGTTGAATGATTGACATAAGTATTTTTCCATGAGATTTATGTTAGTACACATATGATTTGAAGACCTTTTGTCTATTGTATAAGATCCTTAATCATGTAATTCAATAGAATTGAAAGCTTAGTAAGTAATAGTACTTTCATATTCATTAAATTAAGCAACATTCACCTTGTTGCTTCCTTTTTCTCTAATATTTTCCTTTCTTTTGATGAATCTTTCAACTCCACGTTAAATTATTCTTGAAATGTTTAATTACCAATCACCTATTTTTTACTAGCTTGGTCAAAATTTGTTTCATTATTCTTCTCAGTGTTTGTCATATTAACATAATTTCTCTTTCCTATATTTGCTTTCTACTTCTTTAGTTCCTTGTACTAATCAAGATAGCCATGTATTTTAAAACAAGTGTCTTTAGTGTGCCCTTCTATGCAATAACAATCACACTTCAATTCAAACTTATTCACTAAATTTCTCCTTTTCTAACTTCATTTTCCTCCTCTATATCTCTTATTCATTTATCCTCTTACTAACATAGCATTGTTATCATTACTATATACTGTCACCATATTGATCTTCTTTTGCTTTTCAACTTTTACGGTCATTGAATATGCCTTATCAATGTTTTCTATTAGATCCATTACTATGATTTGATTCTTAATATGATCATATCTTTCACTAAGCCAAATCAGGAATTGCACCAATTTGTTGTTTGAGTTCATCTCCTCCATAGCCTTTCCTACAACACAAGTACAACATCCACATGTGCATTTTAGCTCTAGCATTAGTTATCCTAACTCATCACATAATTTTGTTAACTTTATGAAGTATGAAGCCATAAACATATTACCTTTAAAGATTATGCTTATCTCTGTCTGTAATTGGTAAAGTAGAGGGCTATTACATACATCATATCATCTTTCCAATTGTCTCTACAACTTAAAAGCATTTGTTGAATATAGGTAAGCATTTATAATTTCTTTAGATATTGAGTTCAAAATATAAAGGGTTATTATGCTATTAACTTTACTCCAAAGGTCATATTGATCTAAATCCTCATCAGTTGCTTGATATCTGCCATCTATAAATCTAAGCTTTATTTTTTCCTTTAATGCCAAGTTCATTACTCGACTTCATGAAATGGAGTTATCACAAGATAGTGCAGATTCACTAACACCATGCTAGGGTGATCAAATCCTTAGAAAAGCAGTGGATCATTGAGCAAACCTTCTACACCAAGTTCTTTTTTAGCTCGAGGTCTTGAATCAGTACCTTCTTTCTTTATATTCCAATGGATGAACCAAATTGAGAAAAATATCTAAGAAATTAATTATGGATCAGAATTTCTACTTTGATAACATGAATAAATTTAGCTTCATATTATATTCAACAATCAGCTCAATCATAATCAAGCAACGAAAGGTAATAAAAAATAAAAACTTCTTTCTATGTTTTCTTCTATGTATATAAAGATTAACAAAGATAAATATATATAAAAGAAGCTAAGGTAATAAGGTTATATAAATTATCAAACTGGGCTAACTAGCTCTATTAGCTCTTTAATAAACTACTTACAAATTTTGCTAATATGTACATAATATAATAATTAATTCCACAATAATTGAGTATGATATTTTTTATAATTGTCAATAAAGTAAAGTCTCAAGTGAGAGATAGTATTAAAAATTAATAGTCAATACTTGCGTATTATTATCTAAGTTTGCTTAATACTATATTCATCTAATTAAAATGAGACATTTTTCTAATTAACTATGTTTAATAGTTTTAAATATAATATATATATATATAATATTTATTCATATTATAGTCATTCCGTAATTTTATTGAATACGTGATAACAAGTTGTTGATTTAATTTTTAAAAAATGAATTAGATGATTTTATGTAATGTCATATATTTTCACAATAAAATTATTATATTATACAATTAATAAACTCTTCGATATTTAAAGATAAATAATAAAATATCAATTTTATTAAAATAATAAATTAATATTATTTAATAATTAGAGAGACATATGAATAAGAATATTAATATAAATCAAAATGAAAATTTTTAATTCACTTTCATTGTACTCGTCATGTTGTTCTTATCCACTATATAAGTATCGACCAATACAAACACTATAACAAGGTAAGAAACTAATTCATCTAAGATTGCAAGTCCAAATTTTTGTTGTTAATTAAAGGACCATTATACTAATCATAGGAAATTAATTTACTCTACCCTTTTCTTAGTAACAACATTCTTCATTTCATTTTCATTAGTAGTTGATGAAGTTGTATCCTTATAAGAACATTTGTGTCTATATATAATGCATAAAATACAAATCATATGACAAGTAATACAAGATTTATTTATTGTTGTCTCTTCTTCCTTTGTTATAGTTTAATGTTGAATAGCAATCAGAACAAACGTCATGGATTTCTAGAATCAATGAATAAAGTTTGAGGCTTTTAACTTATTAAAGTAGAAGCTGGTAGCATATAGAATTGTTAAAAGGGTAATGAAATTACTGTTAGTTTATACCTTTGCAGCCAATCAATTGGATGCAAATTAATGTATGACATTATTTTGAATTAATGAAAAGGATCTATTTATCTTTATGTATTAATTTAATTAATATTTATGTTTTAATACTAAAGATAAAATCCTTAGAATAATTACTGTGTAATTGAAATTATGATGAGATCATAATTATAATATTCAATCTACACTTATGTATTATTCCTAAATGTTCCTAGTTGTAGTTTCATCAAGACTGGATACTGTTGAAGCAGTAAAACTAGCATATATTATGTTTCTTTTTTATATAGAAAGTAATTGATCTTATAAATTAAAGTAAAGAGATACTTAAACTAATGTGTGGGTGATTATTAGAGAATAAGTCAATGAACTGACCCGATTATGAGAATTCTGTATGGAATATTATTTATGTGTCTATGAATTATCTCATAATGATGGTTATATAATTGATCCTCAGACTTGAGATTACTAAGATATCTAGCATAGGAATTACTATGTTTTGATGCTACTTATGAATCGTCCGAGGATAATTCAGTCAGTAGTAATTGGATACAGGATGAACCATATATAGACAGTTGAGTAAGTAAATATAAGATTCGTCACTCTAAAGTAATTAGAGAGAAAATTTTTCGGCCCCATGAACAATTTTTCCATCAACTTAAGTATAAGAGCTTATGGAAAGAATGCATGAGAAGAAATTGAGGGTATTTTCGGTATATGGCTTAAATGACAAGGGTAAAGTGGAC
>JAOQMS010000009.1:327037-341722 GCA_027563885.1 Erythroxylum longipes | reverse complement strand
TTCAATTAATCTATGTCATAAAATCTTACCAACATTGACATAATAATTAACTCCACAAAATAATCCCTTAAGGACTTCATATTTTATTTAAATCATGCTTATTCCTCAAGAAAAAAAATTAGGGGGCCAACAAAAGAAGTATAGTTAAAGGACATTAAAAAAGAAATTAGAATGAACTTAGAGTCTTTTATATTAACTTTCTTTAAATATACTTTAACTTTTATAAGTTTTTAAATAAATTATAATATCTAAATACTATTATTATTATTATTATTATTATTATTATTATTATTATTATTATTATTATTATTATTATTATTATTATTTAAAAAATTATGTTAGATTCAATCTTAGTTTAAATTATTAGATTTATTATTAATCTATTATATATTAATAAACATTATCAGTGAATTTTTATTTTAATAAGGAATTTTATTTTATATTATACTTTTACTTATCCTTATAATTTTTACTTCTTATTTATTATATACCGTTATAGTGGTTTAATACTAGTTGAACCTTTAAACCTTAAACATTTTCTTTGATTAGTTCGATGCTTGGTCCTGTTTTCAAAACATTAGATTTTATAAATGGGAAGAAATCTTTCTTTAGATGCGTCTTTTCAGTACACTTTAGTCATGTTTTCTTTAGTAAATATAAAAAAATTAAAGAGAAAGGCAACTCTCTATTTAAATATCAAGATAGGTCAGAAGTAGCTCAATAGTAAGTGAGAAACTGAAGTCCATCTAAAAATTGTCCCAACATATAAATTCATGTATGACAATTATAAAGAAATCACAATAATAAATAAAAGATAGTAGATAGAGAAAGATAAAAAACAACGCTTGGCCTACATCTACTTCCGAAGTTTCACTTAAGAATTTATTATCTTCTTCTTTCGTTGATGAAGAACAATTCTCTATATAACATCTTCTTTGTCACAAATGAAGAGGAATCTTTACAATCGTCTTGCTTTGTTACGAATGAAGAATAATCCTTTACAAATCATGTTCAAGATAAAGAGTAATCCTCAGAAGGTGTATCCCAATCAATTTATCTAATTACAACAATATACAATTCAAAAATAATTTTGCTCACAAACAATGACTCAGCATGTATTATGTAACGCACATATACAATCTCTAGCCTTTTTAGACTCTTGGTAACCCTGTAGTATACCCAACAAATTTCTTATAGCTCATATTTGGCCTATTTATACTAAAAATAACCTAAAAAATTATTACAAACAAAAGTTAATTGTTACATTGACTACTAATAGTGACATTAGTCAACCAATCTGGTACTTTGATATTGGCCGACGAATGTATCAACCAATATGATAAAAAAATCACAACACATAAATTTTCACTATTTGTGATATTTGGTTGACCAATTGTTCAAAACCAACACATTGGTCAATCATATCTATGCATTAGTCAAATAGTGTATTGAACATATATTTCCAATAAATTTTCAAGTTCTTTTAAAGATTGGAACGTACTTTTTTAATAAAACTTGATTCAAATCATTTCAAAAAAATTTTAAAATTTATTTTAAAGATTAAAATAAATTTTCTATTGATTATGAAATTATTTATGCTTATGCCACATATGCAAATGATCAAATAATAATTGAAGTCCTAATATGTTAAAATGACTAAGATAAGGTTATAAAAAGGAGTACTATGATTTTGTTAACTTTTGATATACTTGATTCCTCTTTACTCTTGGTCCTTAACTTGAATTGCATATACGCTCCACTTTTCTCATTTTCTCTAACCATTGATTGTTCAATTGAATAAAAAATTTTATTAAATTAGCTCCTTTGCTCACTTTGGCCTTTTATTAAACTTCATCACTCACATATTATTTGATTCCATTATAACACAATTACTATTATCACTACAAGAAAATTTATTAAGAAAAATGTATTTTGTTATTATCAAAATAAAGGGGTTAAGATCTCATTTAGTCAATAAGTTTTACTATTGATAGTGACTTTTAGTAAAATTTTGTTATTTTTCTAGATTTCTTTTTTGTGAATAATGAAATCAATTTATTATTTGAATTTGGTTTATAGCTGAGTGGTTGATATAATAGGTTAGGTGGGTTGGATGGATTGGCTTACTGCAAAATTGAATTTTCTTTCTTTGTTTGGTTATTTTGTTCTTTTGAGAAAATAATCAACAAGTAGAGGATGATTTCGTTCATCTTTCTTACTTGGTTATAATTATTTGGAGTTTATACTATTTTATGAGAAGTTGAAAGCTAGTTACATGAAAATAAACCATTAGCTAATGATTATTGCTTGACTCTTTATTTTCTTTGTGTAATTGATTTATTAATTGAATTGTACTATTTTCACGTCTTCAAGTAAAAGGCAAGTATTTGCACACTAAATATCTTGCTTAATGAGATATTTTGCATCATATCCATAACGAATTGTGTTATGGCAATGAAGAAAGACCTATATTTCAATCCTTGTTTCTAACCTTATTATCAATTTTCATGAATAATCAAAGAACTATCTCAACCTCAGGAAACATATATAGTGTATAAATAAAATAATTAATTAGAAAACATGAATAGGTTATTACAATTTGGCATATTCTAGAATTAGTCAATAATTCTAAGTTTCTTTGTTATTATATATTTTGAGGAATGTAGTAGTAAATTTTATATGATGTAGTAGTACTATTTTGTATGACATAATGATGTATTTTTTAAAATTGGTGGTATGTCAAAATAATATGTTATCTTCAATTAATTTCAAATTGATAATTCTTAACATTTTGAGCTAAATTACAACTTGTAATTTAGACTGTTTGATTACAATTAATTTAATAAACAAAATTAAGAGTTTTATTACAATTTTAAACTATTTGAGAAACTTTTTGAATTATAATTGAGACTATTTAGGCTATTTTTAAACATCATAAGTGTTATGGAGATTGTTAATTTGATTGTTATAATGAAATTCGCCTTCATTGTGAGTTGTGGTTTGCTCTTGACTAACTATTATTTCCATGATGTTTTCCTTTTTCATAGAGTCTTCTTAGGTTATTGGTCATTATTTAGACTTTATGTTTTCGTTGGAGCATTAAGGCATCATATTCTCTATTACACATGGTTAGGACTTGAGGTGTTTCCATATTGATATCTAAGGAACCCACTAGAGCTCAACTTAAGGTAATTAAGAGGATCACCTTCATTTATAGAACATCTTGCTAGAACTTGAAAGCTCAGTTGAGATCTCCTCCTCCTCATCCACCATCTCTTCTTACACAGGAGAATGAGTATTTCGATGCCTGCACACTTTAGTTTGATGACTATCTACTTGTGAACTTCACAAGAACATGATCATTGAACTTTGTCTTCTTTAACTTTTTTAAGGAGCACGACCTTATTTATTGCTTCATTGATCAAGGTTAGAAGAGTCTTCTAACTAGGATACATAGACTTAGTCGTAAAACCATGAAGTTATTTTATTGCAATTTTAGAGATAGTAAGAGAGGTTCTTACTAAAATTTTATTTCGAATGTACATGGAATTAAGATTTGCCTTAATTTGGAGATCTTTAATGACATTTTGTGCATTTATTATCTTAATGATTTTGTCTATTATAACTATATCTCTAAGTATTATAGCCATCTCACTCAGGCTTAATATGATTCCAGATTATGCTTGAGAGAAACTCCTTTAATCATTAATTAAGTAAGCCTCAAAGTTTGAAAATTTTCTCAATTATTTATAAAGTCCACCATTTATTCATCAAACACAAATTTTGTTTCTTTTAGTGGACATAAGCCCTCTTTTAGGTCTAATTAGATTTAATTTCCTTCCACCATCATAATGGAAGAAATAATCAACATTGGGAAACTTTACCTTAAACATCATTTTTATGTTTATTAAGGTAGAAAATACCATAACATCTTCTACTTCACTGTTGTTGGTCTCATCTTCACTTATTTCAATTTTTCACATTCTAAAACAAGTTTTCATTTGATTATTTATTTGGTTCTACTTATTTAAAGATCATGATCTTACACTTGGTTGACCGACTAATGACATGACTACTTAGACTACCAATATAGTCGCAAGGACTATAAGAACTCAATAATCTATCTCAAAAAGATGATGCTTTCATATATACCTGCTTATATTCACATTATGGATATTTTTATTATGAAGAGGCCGTTGACTAAGAGGAAACACCCATTAGTCGTTCTCTAAGAGCTACACATACGACTATTCCAAAATTTTCCCTTGATTAATGAGATTCAAGTGAATTATATTCCTTTTAAAATAAGATAGACTTCTAAACTGATCGATTAGATGAGATATTCTATTTTACGAGATTGCATTTTCTTCCACCACTCTTGTACATTTTTATAGTTTTTTCACCCTTTTAAATCATTTTTACACTGAAAAAAACGAGATGAGATAAAGATATTAAGTTATTTTATTCAAGGGATACAAACATATTTTTTATATAGAGTTTTGGGTTTTGGATTTTAAATTGTATCACTCATTTTAAACATCTTCGATATTTTACATATTTTTTTAGCATAAATGAGCAAGATCTGTTTTTCATATGAGCTTGGTTTTCTTTTTTTTTTTCTCATCACAATTACTTTAGATTTTTTCTCAAATAGTTGATTAATTGAAAATTTGATCATATTTTACAAATTACTAATAAGCTTAATGTTGCTTGAATGAATGAATTATTTATTAATATTCATAAAAGTGGTGGATTTGATAAAATAAATGATGCATGAATAATGGGCTCCATATTCCTAATATAGGGTGATTATTTGCTAATTATTTCAATCTTATTTTTTCCTTAATACCAGTAAATATTTTATCATCATAAGAAGGGGAGACATTATCGAACGAAGAAAGGTTTCAATTCATATTTTGATGATAATAGAACTTATTGCTATACCGCCATAATCTTTCCTTACACCTAAACAACCTCAACAGATCCAAATAATACCTTATGTATTACCTCTTTTTGATTCGCACTATAATTAGTTTATCATTCTCTTCAAAGTATCACAAAGATCAACGGATAATAGATAATCAAATATTGCATAAAATGGAATTATTTAAGCGATAGTTTTTAATACAATTTCCTTCATTGCAAGAGATAAGAGCTTCCAATTCTAACCTTGAATTCATTTTCAAAATTTTTCCTTTATAAAAGAGAAAACTTCCTTTTTGTTGCAAACAAAAAAAGTTGCAAGGCTATTTATTTGTCTTGTGATTGAACTTGAGACATTCCCAACTTGGTTATTACCATCTCTCTAAGCTCCTCACGAACATTGGTGATAAAGATGATAGTAAATTTATTCAAATTAACATATAGTCCTAAAGCATAAGCATACATATTAAACACATCTATTTTATAATTAGATTCTCTACTCTTTGCATGGAAGAATAGGTAATTATTATCTGTAAAAGCAACATGGTCACACTTGGAGCTCCTTTAACCACCACATAACCATTTAAATAGTCATCAACCTCTTTCTTTCCAATGAGAGCCACTAAAATTTAGAGCATAAAAGGAATAAGTAAAGAGATAATGAGTCCCCTATTAAATACCACGACTAGGCAAGTTCAGACTAAGTAAATTTTGATTAAAAAGTACCTTACAACTCATAGATGAAATACATAACATGAACAAATCCACCCAAAGCTTATGTAAACTTATACAAATCATCCTATTCTCTAAGAAACACAATTCTATCTTATCGTTTACCTTACTAATATCAATTTAAATGTCGTATACCTTGTCTCTTTCTTTTGAAATATTGCATTATCTCCCATGCAATAAGAATATTATTATAAAAAGATGACCCAATACAAATGCACTTTAAGCAAATGAAATAATAGAAGAGAGGAGAGGCTTTAACCAGCTAGCAAGCATTTTAGAGAGAACTTTGTATATTATGTTGCATATTATATTAGCCTTTCTCATAATAAGAATTGTTAATGCTTCATTAATCCCAAGATATAAATGACATTCTTGAGTCTAAGACAATGTTATGAATATCGTACTAGTACCAGTACCAGTACTAGATTTAGATATAGGATGGTACTGTAGCAGTACTGATTAATATCGAGTACCGTTTCGGGATCATTTTTAAATTTATAAAATGGACCTTGAATTTTTAAAAAAATGCAAAATAGTTCGTTAGTATATTGCACTATATAATTTATAATTTTATATCAACTCTGTCTCCAAAAATCATAATAATAATAATTTAAAAATAACAACAATTTATTTATTTTTATTAACATTAATTTTCACATATTTCACATATAAATAATAAACACAATTAATATAAAAAGATCATTTAATCATCATACAAATATAAAATTAAGAACAATACAAAGTATTTAAATATTAAAATTTCATCGTATAATAAATGATAATTACATCAAAGCAAAAAAAGAACAATAAATATCCTTAGCTCTCTAATTATTACAATTTACAAAAGAAAGTCTTAATGAAGAAACAACCAACTATAAGTGAAACATAAAACAAAAACATTTACAATTATATTGCATATATAAAATTTAACATATACATCAAATATAAGTAAAATTAAAAGAATAGGAGAAACAAAAACCTGAAACTTCATTTAATCGTCTATGGGATACCTACTATAACTGTATTGACCTCAATTCTCATTTGGTACAAAATCCTCATCATTACCATCATTCAAATTCATAGCACCAAATGACATGTCAATGCTTTCTTATCCAAGATTATCTTCTAAGTCACTCTCATCTATTAAGTCTGGTTCCTCAAAAACCTAATTTGCCAAAAGATCGATATTATCAATGCAATTTGGATCTACTGAACTATTTGCTCTATTAAAAGTCCTAGTAAATAGTAAAATTAAATTATTAAAAAATTATAAGAAATTATATCTAACTTAATAATGACAAAAACCTATCTTTCTCGAAGTTTTAAAATATAACGAATGAAGACCAAGTCATTCAATCTTTTATGCTCCAATCTATTCCTTTTGAATTCAAATATGCTCCAATTCCTTTCGTAGCCTGTTGCACTCACATATTGACTTAGAATTTGAATTGCAAACCTACATAATTCTAGAACACCACTTCTGAATTGGTCCCACCAAGAAACTATAAGTTTGTAAGATAAAAAAAATAGCATTATAAACAAAATAAAGTGATAATTTATATTCAACAAGCAATACAAGTGAAAAATATATACCTGCATTAATTTTTGCTCTTTTTCAAATAGAAATTGGCATCCTAAAATCCCCAGAATACTCCTTATAAATCTTTATATGTGAGCTTAGAAGATCTTGCATCATCTCATGGGCAACAACTGCTGTAATAGTTAATAACATTCCCCTATTAAGTTCAGTTTTCTTTGTAAAATTTGGTCTAAAATAGACACTAGGATTCAAAAATGTCCAGTTGCAAACAACAGAGAGTAAAGTTGCCTTTCCCATCTCTCATTGATGACTGCAAAATAAGGTGTATACAAAGAAGACTATTTTTCATATTGCTTTGATTGCTTCCTTTCGCCCTCTTCATGACATCATAAAAAAACTTATTGTTGCCTTTTCATCACTATCAACCAAAAGAAGCACTTTTACCAATGACTTACATAATCGGATGATAAATTGGTATTAGGACTAAAATTTAATATCTTCAAGTATAAGTCTAGAAACCTCCAATCTAACATTAGATCTAGCATGCTGAGATGCAATCCATTTGTCGCTTGTAAACGTCTGTCTCAACTCTTTCTTTATCATAATAAAACACTGAAGTAATTAGAAATTTGTTGTAAATTTTATAACAGTAGGACGACACAAATTCCTACCATTGGTAATATCCTTTCACATTAAATTCAAGACTCATGCACGATTATAGATGAACTTGGTCAAATTTTTTACTTTATGCACAATCTCATCAGTAAAAGGAAAATAACTAGCATCCCCTATATTTTTCAACATTAAATCAATGCAATGTGTAGCACAAAGAGTCCAAAAAAAAAAGAATTATACTTGCTTTATAATCTTCGTTCACCTGCTCTATAAGCAGAATCATTGTTCATAATGAACTGAATAACATTTTCTGGCCCTATTTTATTCACAACTTCATTGGAAATTTCAAATAAAGTATCAGTATTCCTAACAAGGTCAAATACATCAATAGGCTTCAAAACATTGAGAGCCCTTTGAAAAATAAACCTAAAAATTAATAATAAACTCATGTCTCCTATTTGTCCAACTATCACACATGATAGAACACCTATAAGTAGCCTAATTTATTGTTCTTTCTTCCAAATAACTTTTAATTTCATAACAGAGTTACTTAAAAGTTTACTTCTATAGTCATTAATAGAAGGAGCTTTGTATCCCAGACTGTAAGAGGTTATAGTATCCATCATAGGCTGATGATAATAAGATTGGGAAACACTGAATGTTATACTTGAATCATACCACCATCTAACCATTGCCATATCTACATTGTGAGTCACTTCTCTTGATTGAATGCCACTAGGAATTAAAGGCTAAGCTTTAGGAGTTATTCGTGGTACAAAAAATTCGGCACCTACCTTCTTCTTTTCCTAATATCAAGTCCAAATGCAACATTAACTTCTTGTTGGTAAGGATCACTACTTTCAACATTTTTACTATCATCCTTAACATTAGCAAACGAACTTTCACTACCAATTTCATAAGTCAATCTCTCCCTTCTATCTTTCCTGTGTTAATACTTTTCAAAAAAAGTCTTCATTTATCATTTTACATCATGACTCACTTTTTTACAAAATTGCACATCTCTTTTAACACCAGCTAAATGCTTATTTAATCTGGTGATTTCTCCACCTTTCAAATGCTTATTACAAAACAAACACATAGTATGGTTCTTCATACTAGGGACCAATGCAATATGAGCCCAAGCTGGATCATTGTATCTTCCTGAAGCCGTTGAATTATTAAGAGTACTTAAACTTTCTTCTATTTATCTATAAAAATAAATGAAGACATATATCAAAATTAACTTAATAACTTCATATAAGAAAAAGTAATTTTATTATCAATTACTATCACAAAATATGTATTGTTTAACTCAAAATTCCAAACTAACACATTACACAATACACATATACATATACATTTTATATAATATAACTCATTTTGTATGATTACATCATATACAGTTAAATTTCATCCAACACAATTCACTAATAAGTCAAAAACAAATAATTCAAGTATTCAACATATACAATTACACAATACATATATAGATCTAATATAATATAACTCATTTTGTATAATTACATTACATACAATTCAATTTCATCAAACACAATTCACCATAAGTCAAGAACTAACAACTCAAGTATTCAACATGCACAATAACACAATAACTATGTACATCTTATATAATATAACTCCTTTTGTATGATTACATCATACACAATTCAATTTTATCCAACACAATTCACCAATAAGTCAAAAATCAATAATTCAAGTATTCAACATTCACAATTGCACAATAAGCATATATATCTTATATAATATAACTCATTTTGTATGATTACATCATACACAATTTATTTTCATCCAACACAATTCACCATAAGTCAAAAACCAACAATTTAAGTATTCAATATAAATAATAACACAATACACATATATATCTCATATAATATAACTCATTTTATATGATTACATCATTCAACCATAAACTAAAGACACACACTCACAATTATAACATATTTGACTTCAACCATAACCCACAACTATAATTTTACAACTTACTTTATGTAATCTCATAATTCGACTATAAAATAATATAATTTGTTTACTTATACAATTTAATTTAGAATGCTTATAATTATTTTATTTTCTTAACTAATTTTAATCAATATTGTTACTAAACTCTTAATTTCTAACTTTAATTTAACAATATTTTATTCACGAATTTTAATCAACATTCTTAGTTTCTTACTCAAATTAACTCCAAAAGGAAGACTTAACATATACTACATAATTCAATTTCATCCGACACAATTCACCAATAAACAATATAAAATGTAAAATTTTAATTTTCTTAACTTAATTATGTATATTAAATGATTTAATATATATTAAATCTTATATTTAAATGATTAATCATATGTTAAATACTTTTTATATACAAGCAATAATTAGTAAATTGTATGTTTTATATAAATTAATTAACAAATTAACAACTTAATGTATTAATTTTGAAATTGACAGTGCTTAAACTACATTGAAATTGAACAACTTACACAAACAATTTCAACTTTCAAATCTAAATTTTCCGATGCATTAATTGTCTTCATAAATTGGCAATGCCTAAATTACATTGAAATTGAACTACCTCATACAAACAATTCTAACTTTTAAACTCAAATTTCTTAACTTTCACAAACAATTCCAACTTTCAAATCATTCAAAAAATACATATGACACATCCAAAATACAATGCAAATGCAATTCAGAGCACAAAAAAGTAATTCAAAACACACTAAAAAAACCAGAAATTGCAATTTGGTTAAGTTATGTTGAATTAGTTTAGTTGGGTCTGGTCGGGTCTAGATCTGAAAATTGCAAATGGATATTTCTGTGTTTTCAAGCGAGCAGCGATGGTGGAGGTGGATTGGAACAGCGTCATGGCATTGGGCGAGGTGGAGGGCATCAGGCATGGTGAGCAAAGCTGAGGTGGATGGCAGTAGTGTCTAGTATGGCGTTTGGCAAAGTTGGAGAGCAGCAGGCGCGGTGGGCAAAGGTGCGAAGAGCAACAAGCGCGGTAGAGAGCAGTGCTAGCCGACGATGTTATAGGGGGAGAGGAGAACATTGAGAGCAGTGAGAGAGAGTAAAAATTGAAAATGGGTGAGTGAGATACAATTATACCTTTTCCGTTTTTAAAGGTGCCATATGGAAGTACCCCGAATTACAATTACTATGCCCCTCCCGTAACCAAAACAAAGACATTTTGGTCATAGTTTAATTGAGTTTTAGACTGCTCGAGATTGATAAAACTGAACTCAAAAATGGTCCAAACTAGAGCGATAATTGATATCCATATTTAATTGTTGCTTAATTAGAAATTGTATTTACCAAAAATGCAATAACTTGGGACATCATAAAGCCCATTCTAATACAGACATAGAATAGCCTATATGAGATAGTCATTGGGCTTGCTCTCACAAGGGATGCCATTCAGGTCATTCTTGACGTTAAGCCTAGCTTTGGGTAAATGAGTAAACCCTCCATTCCTGAGTCTTATTATTTCCTCATGCAATGCAAGCTTGTGATATTAGTCAATTTAGCGTAAACCCAGACGAGAGACAATGGAGCGGGGCTTACATGAGAAAAGGAAGAAGTTTTACAACTTCTGTCTTTATTATCAAAATTAATTATCTGATAAATAATTCAGTGATCAATTAATTCAGATTCTACCTTTTTCTTGAGGTCTAAATTGAGTCTTATAGTGTTCATAGTCGAAGACAACCTTACCTTTTACTTATCTTTATTTTAAGAAAAATTGACATTTCAATCTGTAATTTTAGAAAAATATTAAAATTTGTCAAAATTCCATTTTTAATACTTCAATACTTGAAAATTTCAATTCTCATTCTATATTAAATATAATGTGACATTAAGTGGAAATTTGGTAAGTGATCATCTTCCATAAGCAGTGAGAAGTGCTTATGGCTCTCAAAAATAGCCTTTCGCCTCTTTTCTATTTTTTCTGGACTCAATCTTGTTTCCCTTGTTTATTTGCATTAAAGATTAGAGAAGTTGTAGATGAGGAAAACAAGCTTGTGTTTGTCTTGATTAGTGAGAACTGTTCTAATATTTACCGCTCATCTCATATTCTTCCAGCATGAAATTGTCTGGTACTATGGATGGAATTGAAAGCCTTATTGCCGTGAGGAAAGTCGGTTTGTCCTTCAGATTCCACTCGAGTATCTTTACTTTCACCACTTCTCGTAATACATTTTGGGAATGGTTATATATTTGTCTGAAAATCGGGACTGAGATTCGATCATTACAACAAATATATCTTTTCACGACGTTTTATTTTGCGACGAAAAGAAATTCGTCGTCAAAACATAACATATTGCAACAATTAAAAGAATTCGTCGCTAAAACTAAATATTTAGCGACGAAAACAAAAGGCATTACAAAAGAGAAAACCTTTACTCACGTATAGAGCAAATCGTCGCCAAATATTGAGTATTTAGTGACGATTAAAAATAATAGTCACTAAATGATGTACAATGAATGACGATGTCAGATATTAGTCGCTAAAAAATGTTATGGTGATGATTTTAAAAAACGTCACCATAACTTGTCAAACATTTGGCAACGAATTCAGAAAATAGTCATCAAATGTTTTATATTTTGCGACGATATTCTGAAACGTCACCAAAAGGTCAATATTTGGTGATGAAAATTTCATTTAGTCGCAAAAGTTAATACATTCAGTGACAATTTTTTGTCATCGCCACTAAATGTCAAATATTCAGCGACGATTTTTAGATATCGTCACCAAATGGTGCACATGCAATGACGAATTCTAAAAAACGTCACTGAATGTATACAGTTGTAATTTCAATTCCAAAACTAATCAATAACAATCAAATTATAGAATTAAACTTAGCTCTAATACTATTGTTGTAAATAATCAATCATACAACCATCACAATGAGAATTTATATAGACACACAAGTAATGTTCCAAATAGATTTATCATATTAGGTTTATTTTAGTAAAATTGTTTTCTAACAAACACTTACACGTTTTTTTAAATATCTTCGTACTTTAACTTTTGAAATTGACTACTTGCTTCATAAAGAAAAATATAACATGTGCTAATTTTTTTAAGTTCTATTAATATTCAATCTTAATATATAAATATAAAATGATTAGGAACAATTTAGGGATAATATGTAAATACAAAACGAATCTCATAATTATAATCTTACCATAATTTCATTTATAATGTATAATTATCCAATAAATTTTATCATACACATCTAAACATATATAAGATGAAAAAATAACTTTAAATTATGTTGTCACTAAATAATAACCAAAACAACTCGTGGACTTAAGACATAAACCAATCACTTTAACATTAATGCCAATGTTAGAATTTTTCTGAGATGTTGTAGTCCGGTAGCAGTTTACTTCTTCCTCAAACTTTCAATTAAGGGAAGCAGACATAATTAAAATATTTAAAGTTGACGGAGTGTACGTCAAGTCATTGAAATGAGGATACGGAGGTAGCCGGTGGGGGGTCGGGTTGAAGAGTGGGTGATAATAGCGATAAGAAGAAATGATCGGTCATCAGAAGTAAGTGTAAGCATGCTTTTGGGATTGGGTTGAAGAGCTGATGATGAGATCAGCTTTAACAATGATACGCAGAAAGGGTGGGTAAACACAAGTAGTCTAAGGTTAAAGTTATGTCTTTTAAAAATTAATTCAGGGCATTTAAGTTAAATAGAGATTATTTAAATTATATTTTAATATGAAATAAGAGTTTGTTGGGAAAATATTAAAAATAAAGTTGGATTAATTTTGATAATCTTTTTAAAATTGTGTATTAGAGTATCCATTTTTCTTGAAAATTATCAAATTTTAATTTTGAATTCATTTAATGTTGGCTTCTTTTCGGAGAAAGTGATTTTTCTTTCCTCCAACTTCATTTTGAATTTCATAAATAATACACTTATCTTTATTCATTATATGAACTTAAACTTTAAATTCTTAAGATAATCAATTGAAAAAGAAAAAGTGGCTTTTACTAGGTATACAAAACGGTGCCCTACTTACAATCTGTAGATAAGAATGGTAGAGATTAGTAAATAAGATATGGAGAACAACTGGATGAGAGGTTTTAGAGTTTTGAATCTTTTGATGTCTTGTTAGAGAGAATAAATATGGATATGAGGAGGCTGAACAAAGCAGTAATGGAGTGATAGCTTTCCATTGTCTAAGCAAATATAAGTAGTTACCTTGCTCAGAAACAAAAGTACCAGAAATAATTTTAATATGAATACAAAACAATAACAAATAGCAATTCAAAGGTTACTAGTTTAACCATTCAATCTTTTTATTCAGCGATACTGCCCTATAAAATAAAATCAGGATTGCTTATTTAGACCCTCCTCACCATGTGATCCCTTTCAGACCGGCCCAAGCTCTTGAGTTTCTCATCTCTGGCCTATTATCCACAGGCTTAATTTGTGTGTCTGGAAGCAAACGTAACTTATTTATAAGGTCATCGCCGCAAATGTTTCCCTTGTGAGACAACGGTGACGGCAAGAGGTTCTTGAGATTTGAACAGTAATCAAGTTTATCAATGACAACAACATTGTATAGTAGTAAATGTTGCATGTGCTTGGCCCCTCCAATATGTCAAAATTGGTTGGTCATTAGTTGCATGCTTCTTTCATTTTTGTCAACACTAATGGCCACCGTTTGCATGCCTTGGCTTCTTCCATTTTGTCAATAATGATGGCCACCGTTTGGAAAAACATTTTGGACAGATGCTTAAGACTTTAGCTATAAATAGAAGAGATGTTTGCAGGCTTAAATACACCACTCCTTCCTCTTCTTTCAGGCACCAAAACAACCATTCTTCTTTCATT
>JAOQMS010000009.1:316693-326937 GCA_027563885.1 Erythroxylum longipes | reverse complement strand
TGCTCACCCTCCGGCCGTGGACGTAGGTCACATTGACCGAACCACGTAAATCTTTGTGTCCTGTCTCATTTTCTTTTTTGTCTCTCTTTAATTTAGTTATTATTTTTCGGGCTATTAAATTCAACCGGTATCTGATCCGAGGGCATTTTATCTTAATAGTAAAGATAGTTTCTGATGACACATGAAGTGCAATAAGGCCAGACTGAGGATGTTATTCGTTCAATTGCTCGGTAAAGCAGGAGCCAATAAAAAGCATACTTTATTAGCAGGTTAATTGGTATTGATGACTAAAACAAAAGGAACAAAATTGGTACCTACCGGGTATGGTAATGAAACAAAATATCTAGTCTCCATTTTGTTTTTTTAAGGTAAAAATAAATATATAAATACTCTTCAAAGAGAAGTAAGTTTACAAGAACAAAACAAGCATAGAAACATACAAATGAAAGTTACAAACTTAAATATCTTTGACTTGAATTTGAGCCAAATCAAGGTCTCTGCTCCATGTCGATTGGAGTTTTGACCTGGAAGCCTCTCTTTCATTGAAGAAAAATCTCATTGATAATGAATTGTTTAGATCCAAGTTTCCCTTTCTACGATGACAACCTAATAATTCTCAAGTAAGCTTGCTCTGAGTGTACCTACTCCTACAACTTAGAGAGGGGTTCTCAATCATGTCAATTATCATACCAAAATAATATATTCATCTCATTGCCTATGATACAATTTTTTCATTACATATGTGATTCTTTGACCCAGAATTTGCTTATTGTCAAAAATTATTGTCTTTGGTTCGATTTTTCATATGTTATTACCTTTAAGAAAATAAGTGTGCGTCCACTTTATCTAAAGTGATTCTTTATCATTGAGCAATATCCATATTCTTTTGATCAAAAGCACCTTATTCATTGCTCTTATAGATGTGATTCCAACCTTACTTTTTCCTCTCTTTTTTTAATAAAAAGGAGGCAAAAGACTATAAAAACAAACTACAAAGTACACATTCTTGAAATGGTTCTACCAAATCTATCCTGATCTAGTATAGTACTTATCCCTTATGGAGGAGTAGTAAATTCATAATACCCTAATGGGAGATTTGGGTCAAAATTTGTCATCCATTCAGCAGCACGGTTTCCTTCTCAATAGGTGTGGGCAATTTTAACCTCCCAAAATCTTTTGATCAAAAATTTGATATTAGAAACCAAGGTCTAGTTGCAATGTATTAAAGGATCCTCCTCATCAATAAGCTTAATTACGCATGTACTATCTACCTCTAAAATCACTTTTCTAGCTCCTAAATTCCAAGCCAACTCCAACCCCTTAAGAGCTCTCCAAAACTCTGAAGCAATAGGAGTGCAACTACCAATACGAAAGGCTGGTAAACATAAATATGTCAATTTAACTTGGGCCCTCGCCAGTTTTTTTATTCTAACCTTAGGCATAGAAAATTATTCAACAACTTTTCTACGAATTTTATGGTGTTTCGAGGGAGTGCAAGATGGGAGCTCTAGTATAAATGAAGGTTACTAAGGACTAAACTTCTAAGTTGTGACCTAATGAATAGGATAATAATATGTTATACCACCTAGCCATCATTTTATATATATATATAGTCAGTTAGAGGTTGAAAATCCCTAAATGATAATCTCTTTGTGGTTGTTAAGATCTCCAGATATTTGAAGGGAGGTAATTCATGCTTGAATCCTGTTGTAAGAATTAGGAGCTTCGTTATTCCTATGAAACTATTGAAAATATAAAACTACTTTTATTAGGATTAAACCTTAGGCACCAGAGCTTATTGAATTGCTGCAGAGATTTTGAAAACATATTGATAAATTATGAGGTGGTGTCACATTGAATTAAGAAATTATCAGTAAGGATAGGTTAAATATTCTGAACTTCTCATATCTGTAGTGATATCTAAATTTGGTCTCCAAAAAAATATTCTTAGGAATAATTCTAATGAAGGATTTAATATATAAGGTGAACAAATATAAAGATAAGTGGTTACCTTATCTAAGACCCTTTGATCCTTTGAATTGAGGTATTGGATCTCTATTGTTGACAATGGAATATGAGACAGTTGTAACACAATGTTTCAACCATCTCATGTAATTACTTGAAAATCCCCATACTTTCTATGATTTTGAATAAGAAATCTTAATTTATAGAATTAAAAACCTTATTAAGGTTAATCTTTAATGCATAAATCTTAATTTCCACCCTCTTATAGTAGTTTTTAAACAGCTCTTATGCAATAAAGATTTTATCACTACTATCTTACTTTGGAATTCCTTTGCTAAGATTGATATATTTTTAAGTATACGTTTCAATCCAGAAGCCAATAGTTTAGCAATGGATTTATAAACCATATTTCAATAAGAATTAGGACTATAATTTGACAAACTGAAAAGGTTACAGGTCTTTATGATATCTTTAGCAAGTAATATAATAGTAAAAGTCAATTCCTCGAGGAAGCAATATGAATATAAAAAGTCATAAAATTACTAAATAGCATAAAATAATTAATAAGAGAATATTTCGTGAATATGAATAAAATAACATAAAATAAAACATAATTAAGAGAATAACCGAGAGAACAAAAATAAAAGCAATTTGTCAAAGATAGAATTCAATTTTAAATAAATGGGTAAATAAGTACTTCACAGAGTATAAAACTTAATTTTGTAATTCAATTAATTTAAAGTGAATATATTATCTACATTGATAGGATTTTCAGTCATTGAAATTATACACTCTTGAGCTACAATCGTCTTTTTTTGGTTGTTTAGTCTATCTCTAGCACCTCATTCAACTTTTTTTAAAATCTAAATTATAGTTCACTCACAATTAGACTCTTTCAAGGCATTTACAAGTAAATTCAGGTCATATTTAATCACTAGTGTAATTATCTCAATGTTAAGTTTAATGAAAGATATCTCGTAGAAATATATACCAATTCATAAATTAGAAAAAAAAATCCATACAAGAATAAATATTAGATTTTTATTCACCTAAAAATATAAAATATCTAGCCATTAATAATGTTTGAAACAACAAAAATAATAAACACAATCAAAGAAATCGTAATTAAAATAGTTGGTAGTTTGATATGTTAAGATGAATGTAGATGAATGTAGATCTTGATTCTTAGTTAAAAATAACTTCGTAATCTACCTCTCATAAGTTTATGAACTTTGTAATAATCAATATTCGCTTTTAAAGAGAAAAAGATTGTAAAGTGTGTAAAGTCTCTATTTTCAAAATTAGGGTTTTCATGCTTTAAATGTGTTTTAGCACCCTTGGACATAATGTCACAATTGTGGCCAGACTATAAATCCTACTACTTCCTCTTAGGGAAAGACACAATTTCTAGCACAATGAGTACCATAGATTGTGGATCTTCCTATTTATCCTATGATTTATGCATAGCAATGCGGTCAAGGCTCAAGTCTTGGCACTCTACAAATTTTCTTCAAAGCCACATGGTCTCTCTTTAGGTCATGTTTTAAGTTGTCTCTTTTTAGGCTTAATCTATATTAGATACAAATTGGCACATAAGCATCGAACAAATTGTGTTTCTCAAAGAATTGTGATTTTTTTTTTCATGTTTTTACTTTAAATAGCCATAAATTCTTAATAAACTCATCCAAAATTTAAATATGTACAACTATATAAAAATATATCAAAATTTAAGTAAAATAACACAATTTGATATGAAAATGAAGTGAAATACTTAAAAAGAAAATATGTGTATATTTCCACATCAAATATCCTTTTAATCTTTTTTTCTTTAAGAAAGTCAACTTCAATCACTCTTAACTAAAATACATACAAATTTTTAGGAAAAATCAACAAGTCAATCTAAACAATCAAGAATATAACCCTCCACATAGTTTATTCACCAACTAATTAGGTTTGTAGATACTTGTATTAACTCATAAATTAATTCAATTCAATCTCACAACTTTTCAAACATCAATATAATTCACATAAATCAACCTAATATATAAAGTAAACGTAAATGATTAGGAAGTTTTGAATCTGAAATATTTTAATAATTCAAATTAATAATAAAATAGAAATTTTGTTTTCAAAATTATGAATGAGCATTAGAGACTTGTTTAAAAAGTTTCCTAATATGTTGACATGAAAGTAAATACCTTGCCACGAATTCCCTTGGTTAATCAGTTAGGTTACTAATTAAAATGGCTCCTAGCTCCACTCTTAACTTTCACCTTTTTACTTAGGTTAAAATTAGCATAATGAATTTATTTATATTGTACTTTCTTCACATATATTTGTGGGATATTGCACTACTTAAAAAGAGTCAGCATTAAAGTTAAAATATGTTAAAATTAGAAAATTTTCATTATGCAAATTAAACATCTATTTTAAAATTATCGAAGACAAATTATCTATTAATGCTCATATATATTTATATTAGACTTCAGGTGATTGATATAAATTGTTCTTCTTCCATTACTAAATTTCCTGAAATTCTTCCATTAAGATTGTTGCAACAAAATTAATTTACTATAGTAAAATAGAATAAGAGTCACAAATAATTAAATCTCTCTCCACATTTAAGTTGTGTATTATCCTTAATATAATAAATATGAAGAGTAAAAGAAAAAATTAAGAACCATAAAATTAAAATAAAGGGAAGAAAAATTAAAATAAAAATTCTCTAAACTCCACTTATTGCCTGATGTCGTGATTGACACCCAGACTTATCCATACCTTAATAATACACTAATGATAAACAAATAAATTAAAGTACAAAAATAATTGAAAATTAAGAATTAAATAAAATAGAAGTACTTAATAAGAATAAAATGACATAATTGAAACAAAACAAACAGTTAAATTTTTCCTTACACTTTAGTTCTACATTGTGCTTAATATACTAAATATAAATAACATAAGTAAAAATTAAAGACAACAAAAATAAAAATAAAGGAAGTGAAAGTAAAAGGAAAAAAGAAACGTTTTTAAGTTTTGTTTGTTACCTGATGTCCATGACAAATGTGATCGACATCTAAACTTATTCATACCTTACAAACATAATGGTGATAAACAAACAAAATTAAATACAAAAAGGACTTTAAAATAAAATTTAATTAATATAGAATACTTAATAATAGTAAAATGACATAACTAAAATAGAAACACGTAATTCAGGAATCAAAATGGAAACAAAATACCATCAAAATGTAAAATCCTTAAAGTAAAAGAGAGCAAGAGGTCAATCATATAGTAGGCCGGTCATCATCATTACTGTCCTCCTCAAACATCAAAAAAGATTCTAGAAACGACTCTAAATACACCACATGTCTACAACAATTGTTCCCTTTATGCATTCACCTTCCTTTGTAACTTTTGTAGCACTTAGTCATGTACGCATTGCTTATTCTTGATATGGAGAATGTTCTCGCCAACTTGTTCCCATAATAGTTATTGGTGAAGGTTGGTTATCTTTGTAATCTACCATAGTCTCCTCATCTTGAGGTTTATCTGCTATAGTTAAGGCTCTACTCTCTCCTTTTCATCATTCCTAGGGGCACCGTTTCCCATGTCATAACCTCTCTCTATCCATCAACATATCGACTTTATTGGCCTTCTTAATCAATTTCATATACCGCAACATGTTAAGGTTGACAGCAGCTATGCAACAATCTAAATACATTCTCAGAACAGTTTCAAATCTACCTTAGGGTTACAACAAAAGGTTACAAAATTGTCGCTAATAGCGACTATTTATATTTGTTGCTGAAAATATTGCTAAATCCCCTTAGTAGAAAACTATAAGTGATATTTTTCCCTAATCGTTGCTAATATTTTTTCCCTATGCTTTATTTTCATTGCAAAAAAGTGTCGGTGACATTTTAAAAAATCATTTTCAATACATTTTTACTATGCTTACTTTTCGTAGCTAAAGATAATTAGCTACGTTTTTTGAAATGTAGCTAAAAACATTTTGCTACATTTCCAAAAACATAGCAAATTATTTTTAGCTACGTTTTTGGAAGGAACGTAGTCAAAATTTTTAACTACATTTTTTAAAACGTTGCTAAAAGTTTTCAGCTATATTTTGTAAAATGTAGTCAAAATTTTAATATACATTTTACCTAAATGTTATACCGTGTTAATCATAATTATTCATGATATTTTTAATCCATATTATTCCATATAAAATTTAGATTTTTTGTAGTTAATTTATTATATGAAAGTATAATAAAAATAATTGAAAATTTGAAGCATTGTCAATAAAAAATAAAATATCATTAAATTTGATTGTGTGTAAGATTTTAATTACAACTTCAAAAATACTCATATACAAAATAAAAAATACTAAGATTAGTTTAATCACTCAGACTCGCTTTCATTTTCACTGCTTATATAATACAAGCTAAGTAATTTTCTTAGGTACTTTCCATGCTTGGCTAACTTTTTTTTAAGCAACTTATTTTCCTTTTCAAGACGTTGAATGAATGCTGGTCTTAATAAGGATGGAGCAGTTAGCTTAGGTCCAAGCCCAAGACTTTAGATGTATCTGGATCGTGTACCAAGTACCTTGCTGCAAATGTCATCTACATTTGGATAATTTACGATAGATGTATATTTGACTATATTTTTACACCTATATTTGATGTATTTTGCTTGATATTCTATAATTTGTTATATATTTGGTACTTAATTTGCTCCAAGTGTGCATACAAATTATAATTGCCTTCATAGACTTAAAGGAAAAGAATTCAAACGAAAATACAACCTAAATTAAAACCAAGATTCGAAGCATAAAAGGGATGCATGGTCGTTCATCTCCTCGTGCACTTCTCCTAATCCGTACAGTTTCGAGATTTTTAGAGAATTTTGTGATACCCGATTTGATGCACAACCATACATAAAGGGCAATATTGATCTAAGAATGTGAGAAACACAAGGAAATCATCGAAGGATCCATTAAAATACAAGATCAAGCCTCCACATCATGAAAACATTCAACTGAAGACAATTAGAGAGATTTAGAATGATGACCCGTTGTTTTCAATTAGTTTTTCTTTCGGTTTATGTTTGATTTCGTGTTCGATAATGTACAACTAAATATCCAGTTAGTATTTATGTTAGATGAACCTTATGTTAATACTTTGATATGATTTGATTCTTTTCTTAATGTAATTGGTTTGGTTGATTATTATGATCTGATTATGTGTTTTATTTATATTCTAATAAACCCAGGAATATCATATCATAATTTGATTTCTTACATAGAGATTGAGAAATCTTAGGTTTTAATAGATCTACCGTAATTAGAATGAGTCGATTGAAACCTTAGAGATAGGATGATATAAATTTTCTAGATTAGGGTCAAACCTAATAGAAGGACTCATAAATCGGTAACACAATTCTATAAACTCTAAGCTGAATAATTCAGTTAGAAATCTTAGGATTAGTTGTTAGTAGACTCAAGGTCAGCTATTAGTATACCATAAGAGTCTCCACCGTCCAATAAATCAACAAAACAATTTTATAATAAAAGATCAATCTGTTAAGGCTTTAGGGAGATTCGAAACCTAGATACTAATTCTTAATATCTATAATGTCCTACATGCTTCCTTAATTCTTTGTTCAATTTTGTTACCTATTTTATTTTACTTGCTTTACTTTTATTTTCTTTTTATTAAAAATCTAAAATCAATCCTTAGGCTAGATAATGGGGGAAGGGTAATTACTAGTAATCACTTTCTTCGTAGGATCGACTCGTACTTATAATATTACATAATTGACTAACTCATGAATAGGTCAATCAAGTTTTTGACACTATTATCGGGGACTTTGATAGTAGGAAAATCTGAATGCTATTACTCTAGTCGTTTTCATTTTATTTTGTTTTATCTTTGTTATATATTTTATTTTATTTTATTTTTTCTTTTTTATTTATTTTATTTTATCTTTCTGTATTTTTTTGGCTTATTTATTTAAATGTCTTTTGCACTTTTCTACGCAGACAGCGTGTGATGGTTTATTTTAGGAATTGAGATTTAACGTAATAGTAATAACATATAATGGAAGGAAGGAGTAACCTGTATTTTTATGGGAGCTGGCATATATCGTCACAATTTGTATCATCACCATATAGGAGAGAGAGGTGTCATCACATGTATTTGGAAGCTCAACTGATATTCAAGTAGTGTCATGACATTGGTGGGAATTATCACTACAAGCATAAATGTCGGGCATCATCTTATATATGGGAGTGCCCGAGAATGTACAACTAACCTCAAGGTACATTATATAGGAACAACTACAATTCATGGATGAGACAATTACACTGAAGCTGGATATTTATGGAACCAAGCACCTTTAGTTAACGAGCCAACTCTGAAAGATATGATGGTTGATTTCATTCAAGAATCAATCATAAGGCATAAATAAACAAAGACTCGTATACAAAATATAGTAAATCGGATGTAACAATCAGTGGACATATTATTTGACGAGATGCAAAGGAGTTTGCCTGGTTCTACTGAAACTGATGCTATCGACCGATAGATAATCACCCTTAGTTGTGAAAAAGATCTCCCTAAAGAAGAAGTGGAAGCAAGTCTTAAAGATAAATTAATGGAAATCCTTACTGAAATGAAAACTAACTGGAGCAAATTCAAGAGTAAATAAAAGACAAAGGTTGGTTTCATGAATAGAGGAACATTCTAAAAAGAACTTCCATAAGAATAAGAGGAAGAGGAAGATGAAGCAAATATCATAGATCAATTAATGGAATACCTTACCGAACTTAAAGCTAGCTGACGCAAATTTGAAGAAAGAGTTTCTTCACCTGAATTTCTTGAATATAACACAGAATACTATTTGAGTCTATTAACACAGCAAAGTGAAGATAAGGCAAGGGTTGGCATTTAATAAAAATATAATAAAAATAATCTTGTGAATACTCTAAAATCAAATGGACTAACTACATTTTAGTCATTTAATTTGACATTTTTTATTTTACTCTTAAACTATTAAATTCTTAATAACTTTACTAATCACTTTATGTCAAAACGTTCATTGACGTTTTTAAACAAAATTATATGTAATATCAATAGAATTGTAGCTAGATATATAATTAAAAATGGTGACTGTATCTATCTAATATGTCACGTAAAATATACTTTAAAGACATTAACAAAAGTTATGATAAAGTTGACAGATTACATAATTAAAGGAGTGAAATAAGAAATTATGTTAGGTTGAAACATCGAAAACATGTTTATTTGAAAATCAAAACTACAACTATTATTGGTTATTTGTATGAAACTTCTAAACTCATTTCTTTTACGATAAAGAAAAGGCATAGCGTTGAAGTTATGATTTATTTTATGATCTTTTATTTTATTATTATTTATATTAAGATGGTTAATTGTTTTGAATTGTGTGTTCTTTTAAGTTATTGTATTTTTGGGATAAATAAACTTAGTTTTTCTACGAAAGTGAAGTCACAATATTCATGATATATTGTATTCTCATTTTGAAACTTTACGAAATCATTCAAACTAATTAATACAATAATTAAACATTTTTCAAACTCTTAAAAACATATATGCTCTCAATTTTAAGAAAATATAAAATAATTTTTTAAAAACATTTAATCAAATATTCCTTTTAAAATTTTAGAAAAGATCGAATAAAAATCATATGAATGAAATACAATATTTGAGTACCTAATTAAACATAAAAGTCAAACTAAGTTACAAGCTAAATTGCAAGTCCTGTTGATATAAGTTTTCTACTTTTTCTATTAATTCTTTGTAAATCTTATGACTTTGACTTAATCATCATTTTTATATTTAATGGCTTAATTATTTATTACTCAATTAATTACTTAAACTTTTTATATATATTGTTAAATGTTTCACTTATTGCTTAATTTTTATAAATCAAATATATTATATAACCAAAATTACAATTATCATCATTAAAATTATAAAATTGAACTTCCCTTAATTTTACAATAGACACTAAAAAGATCTCATTAAAATTATAAGGAAATCCTCAAGATTTTTAATTGGATTTGAGACTAATTCAAAACATCTTTTGTAATTAAAACATGTATTAAAACTAAATTTAATATATGAATTGAAATTAACCATATAATTCAAACAAAACTAGATAACAATAAATAGTATTATAAGAAAGTTTGTTATTATAGAATATATTTATTATAATTACTAATTATAGAGTGA
>JAOQMS010000009.1:288908-301443 GCA_027563885.1 Erythroxylum longipes | reverse complement strand
TCTCTCAATGTGTAATTAATTGTCCCTAATCAAATTAATTGAAGTTAATTGAACGATCTCTCAACCTACCCAATCACTCCACTAATTTAACTAGTTATTAAACTATCCCATGGGAGATCAATTGAATTAGTCGAGATCTCTCTTCTAACTAATCAATCAATATGATAATTATATGTCTATAGATTATCAACTTTCGTTGTACAATCTAACTTATATAACCTTACTGACTCTCTCAATTTATTGCAAGATAAAAATAAAATCAACAATCATCAAAGATATTTTCATTCAATTCAATAAAATAGGAGTTCAACAAAAAATAGTTCAAAATCAATCCCTAAAATTAAATCAGCCAATCATGGTCTCCATAACATCATCAACACACAAATAATCCTTCTTACAAAGATTAGAAGAAAGAAAAACACATAAAATTGAATAAAGGAAACGTCTTCTCTTCTTAGCCAAAATCTAGAATTTTTGATGTTGATGTGCTATTTTCCCCAATCTTGATAATAATCCTTAAATTCAATTCTTCCTCAAGACTCTAAACTTGTGGTCTTCACTCAAAGACGCTCTTTCTACAGAAGGGTTTCGTCTCCTTCTCCAAGGAGGCTTAATTATCTTTTAATAGTCCAGAAACCTTAAGTTTAATGAAGTCCCGCATAATGTCTCGAATTATAATTCCCACGATTGTGGGAATTTGCAATAGAGAGTTCCCTCTTCTCTTTTCCTCTTTGATCTCTAGCTCAATCTCCAAGTTACTCAATTTGATCTCTAGTTCAATCTCTAAGTTACTCAATCTTCCTTCCTACACAAAAATAATCAATTCTTACCCTAAATTAATATCAAACATAAAAGAACAACAATGAAAATCAAACTAAATGAAATCATACAAAATGAATCCTAAACTATAACAATAATCAATAACTATGTAAGAAATACATTCCAATTACTTAGAAAAACATAGACTAATGCACAACTATCAACATCCCCACACTTAAATTTTTGCTTGCCCTCAAGCAAAATAAATACAACACATATCATGACTACTTTTTCATTGGTGTACATAAGCAAACTTAACAATTGACGCCATCACTCAAAGATAAGTATAGATGCAAAATGAATCTTTCTTACCGTTTTCACTCATTTATCTCAAGTGTTTGATGGTTAGTGGTTCACTCAAACTTCCTATAGGAAACTACACTACTATAGGCTTGCTAATGTACCAATCCTCCTCTACAATGATTGCATGCATAAATAGATAAAAAGGGCTTGTTTAGGGTTGTAATGTGGTAAGGGTTAAGGTGGGTAAAGAGGATAAAGGGATAACCACAAGCGTTCATAAAGTAAAAAGCAGGTGAAAAGGGATAACAAAACATAACTCCAAGATATACAAGTGTAACTAATACTCTGCACTTATTGATGCTACTCACCTGTTCTTCCTTTTCTTTTCTTTTTTCGTTTCCACACATTTTTTCATTTTTCTTTCTTTTTCTTAATATATGGAAGAACTATGAATAAAATAGCCAACTATATACAATGTGATTCACAGGCAGAAGTATCCTCAAAACATCTCGATAAAAATTTTCACAACGATCCCCACTAATGCACTACTTAATACTCTACTAAGCTTGTGAATGGGTAGGTTAATGGGGTTTGAGGTTTGAAATTTTTTTGGTATTTTCAAGAAACAAAAAGTTAAGGCTCAACGGGAGTAGAAAGGGATAATAAAGGGTAGGTCATTTAAGCCAAAGGTTAACATAAAAAGGGCCTTAATCATCTCTATTAAACATGCATCTAGTAGACTCAAACCGATTCAAAGTAAGTTCTGAAGGTAATAACCTAGGGAAGTATCACTCAACAAAATAGAATGATTATGGATGGAGTCATATGGGGTCAATCCTCACGTTGGCTCAAATGAAAACTCATTATGGATCTCTACACTACCTCATTGCTCAAATGTCAATTTGTGAATAAGCTTATGTAACCAACTACTTTTCATCACTCTATATGGTTCACTTTCTACTTAGGTAGCCTAATCCAAGTTCAAGTCTGCATTCAATCTAATTCCAACTAGCATGACAAAATCTCATAACAATATCCATTGGAATGATTCAAATGCGGTTCCATTGCTGATATAAAGCACATGATATGCCTAAACATGCATCCTATTTAACAAAATGTGAACAATGCAATTGAGAAAGTCAATGTCACCTCCCCACACTTAAAGATCACATTGTCCTCAATGTGACAAATCAGCTGCCAAATAAGGGAAAATGACATCAAACCAAACAAAAGAAATTGAAATAAACAAACGATAGCAAACCAAACAAAAATGACAGCAAACCAAACAAAATAAAATGACATGAAACCAAAAAAAAATGACATGAAATGAAACCAAACAAAAGAAATAACAAAATTTAAAAGTAAAAGGTAAGAAAAGCTTATGGAGATGATAATGGTGACGATGTTTATGAATGATCTTCAAAATTATTTCTACGACAGAATTTGAAGAACCTCTTTTTCAAACTACGCTGCTCCTTGTGGACTTGCCGCATTTTGGTGCTGAGCTTGTTAATTTGGGACGTCATTTTCTGTTGGTTGGAGGCCATCTGGTCGAGGATTTGTTGAAATCAATTGACCTCTGCTGGTACACTCAGTTCCTCCTCCGCCACTTCTTCTTCTGGCTCCAGGACTGCTCAAGATGTGGAGGGTTGGGAAGTAGCTATATTGTTGCCCCTCTTGTTCCTCACTGTAGTACGCGTCTGAGGATTTCGGAATTCTAGGATTTCGGAGTTCCATAGAAAATCTCGGATCGCCTCAAATAAGATATGTTAAACATATCATATTGAGTTGTACACACATCTTCTACATCAAGGTTATAAAACAGAGCTAAAGTAGTAACAACATGTGACATGCTAAAATATGAACTCGTTTTATTTACAACACTCACTATTAATCAAAAAATCCTAAAAGGTGTATTGATTTTTACTTTTCGATCCATGCACCACAAAAAGAAAAGTTCTTTGGACGAGCATTTGTTAATTTCAGTTTTATTAAATACAGTTAAGCACATAAATTTCTGTAAAAGTAAATGCTCGACACTACAGATTAAAGTGTTCGGTGCATTCCTAGAGTCAAAATTTTCTTCACCTATTAGAGTTTTCCAATAATAACCCTGATAAAAGTCATCGTAATCATCTAAAACTTTATTGTTTGACAAATCGAAAAGTGCATGAATGACATTATAATCCAATTTATAAACATTACCAAATTACCTAAACTAGAAAACATCCATTTTAGGGTTATAGCGGACTGTAGTGAAAACTCTATAGTTATCATAGGGTAAATAGGCAAGTCACATCGAATGAACCTATTCCAACCGATGTTTGTAGTTAGTCACTCAATTTTTAGCCTCACTCCTATGGTTTCCAGCAATTCAAAATCAAAGTAATGGGTAGTGATCAATTCCCTATCTCTAAGGTCTTGAAAATGCGTACCATCTTCCTCCGAATAAATGGGGAATGGGGCACAATAAGCTGCCGTTAAATTAGGGTTACCTTCATCGGAGACTTGACAGTGCAATTTATCGATCTGTTTCTGAGTTTTCATCTTCTTTGGAGCCATTGAAATATTAAAATCTACAAAAATAAAAAAGAGAGAAGTGAATTTGTATTTTAAAGAGAGAGAGAAAAATCTTAGCCAAATCCTTGTATTTTTTAATGACTAATGCAAGAGAAGGGTAAAGGATTGTAAGATTAATGAAAAGAGATGAAGAAAATACCAAGAATCTAGAGGAAGATGAAGGATTTTAGAGAGTGGGAGAAGAGTTTTCGTAGGTTAGAGGGAGAAGGTGTGAAAATTTTGAAGAATGTATAAAAGAAGAAAGGGGAGGAGAACTTAATATTTCCTTCTGATAGGGTTCCCACGATTATGGGAATAGCCATCATTCCCACGATCATGGGATTTATCTCTAGAAACTTTCTGGAGAGATTTCCCATGGTCATGGGAATCTCTTCAGTTCCCACGATCATGGGATGGGGTAATTCTTCCACTTGTAAACCTTCTTCCAAGCCTAGCATACATTCTAAGTGATCCCACAACTTTCAAACACATCAAAATAATATTAATAACAAAAAATTTAAAGAGAAAAACAAGTTGAAATTTAAACAAAAGCCAAATAAACATCAATCAAACATTATCATAACTGATCAAATAAATAAATAAACAAAAATAATCAAAAGGAAGTAGAATTATATGGGTTGCCTCCTATGCAACACTTCTTTTAACATCGGTTGCTCGACTCTCCTCCTTGGAAACTCAGTCAAGATCAATTATAAACGGCTTGCTTATACCTTTTTCATTCAACATTGGTTTTGTAGTCTTTAAGTAAACTATAAATTTTAAAATAATTAAAAGGACAATATGGATAATATTATGAAAATTGATTAAGGTCAATAATGTCTTTTTTCCAAGTGAACTATCAACATAACAGGGAATAACAAAACTCCCTGAATCCTCCATTTAATCCAACAGTTTTTCCTATAGGAAGGTGAGTTTCTCTCTTTCTTCCTTAACCTTCGTCTCCTCTGCTTCTTCTGCTTGCCAAACAGAGACTTTTATAACTTCTTCAAACTCGATCTATGTTGTCATCTGCTTTTCATCCGTTTGTTCTTCAAAAGATTCGAAACGTTAATTATCCTTAATAAGCTATTATCCTTCAGATTCTTAAATGCATCATTCATGTTGAATGTCACTTGATCATCATCAATCTAAAAGATAGAGTTCTTTTCATGAACATCTACCCAAGATTTTTCGATGTTCACATATGGTATATCAAGAACTGGCAAATAATAGGGAGCATTTTCATCCTTTTCTTCATCCTCTTTCTTGATTTCTTGGTCTTCTATAAAGTAAGGTTCAACATGGTCTTCCACTGGTTCTTCTTGTTCGTACCCATTTTTAAGTGTGATAGCCTCATTTTGCTCTTGTTGATCTAATTCCATATTGTTTAGAGAGTCTTCCACACTTCTCTTACAAAATTCACAGGAAAGCTATCTTACTTGAATCTCCAGATTGTAAGTAAAAGTGACATGATTTTCAAAAACTTGATCAAACTTCTCTTCCAGTCTCTTCTGACTTTCCTCTTGGATGAAAAACATCCCCTTCTAGTTCTCTTCCATTTCTATTAGCTTATCCATGATTTTGTCAAATTTGGAATCTCATGAACTGGACTTAACTTGTCGAAATTCAAATAGATCTTAATGTCTTACGTGAGTACTTGCATTGTTGGACTAATAGAAATCTGGGTGGTTTTACCACTCCGGAGTGTATATGTTCCAATAAGGATCAGTACTTTCCCAACCATACTGCACCTCATTGTAATTTGCAAAAGTTCTTTGCTCCTTATAATAACTATCTTCTGTAATTGTTCTTTCTGTTTCTTCTTGGCATCTAGCACTTTAGATGTCTCATTCCTCATTCTAAGATATCTTGATGTGTCTTGTGATACCGGATAGTTCGTTGTTACCAAATTCTGTTGATCTTCACGTACTCCTTGTGTTCATGCACCTGCAAATACATAAAGAAAAGTATTAAAAAAACTCTTAAATCAAAATAATATAAATTAAACAAGATGCCAAACAATCAATCCCCAGGAACATAGCCAAAAACTTGTTGAGTGTAATTATGCAACACAAACTAATCGTTTTACGCTCAAAAACTGCAAGTGTATGGGTCGTGACTTTTAGTTGAAAAGCAGATATCGATCCCGTAGGGATTGATGCCCAGACACCACTTAATTCATATTAGACTTTGTTTAAGAAACAAAATTGTGTAATGTAAATAATCTGAAAAATTAGATTAAAATTGAAGACTAATAAAAAGCAATAGACAATACCAAAGTGCAGAAAATTAGAATTCAAGAATCTAAAGACTATAGATTACTTTTTTTTCTTATTTTGTCTCCCTCTTATTTTATTAATTAAATTGTGTCTCACCTAAGATTTTTGAATGTATTAACTACCTTCTCTCAATATGTAATTAATTGTCCCTAATCAAATTAAATGAAGTCAATTGAACGATCTCTCTTAATCTCTCAACCTACCCAATCACTTCACTAATTTAACTAGTTATTAAACTATCCTATAGGTGATTAATTGAATTAGCCGAGATCTCTTTTCTAACTAATCAATCAACGTGATGATTGTATGTCTATAGGTTGCCAACTCTCGTTGTACAGTCCTACACATATAACCTTACTCACTCTCTCTATTTGTTGCAAGATAAAAATGAAATCAACAATAATCAAAGACACTTTCATAATGTAAAGAATTTACCTTAAATATTTTCAATAACTATCCAATTTCAAACACACGCTAACGCTTCCACAATTTTAAGATGAAGTCGAATACAATGAGGACTCTCTATATGACCACCTGTACTAAAAACAGACTTAGAAGCAACTATAGATATTGAAATTGCTAACAAGTCTAGTGTAATTGCTTATGTAATCGGATATTGAGCTCAAATGAACTTCATATTAAAGACATTGTCAAGTAACCACTGATGAGTTGTCATCATACCAAATATGTAGACAACTAATAACTAAAAGAAGGGTTATATGGTGGTGATGGTGAATTTGATAGTGAAGGATGGCTTAGATATACTAAAAAGAGTAAAGTATATCATAAATAACATAGAATATTGGAGTGCAATACCTAAAATAGGTTGAAAATTTTGAAGAAACTATATGATAACTACATATGCCATGCATAAAGAAGGTAGTTCTAGATTGTTTAAAAAGATGGAATTACACATCCAAGATGCTAGAGTTGACAAAATGTATATTAAGGTATTTTTCAGTTAAGACAACAAGATTTTTAATATATTTGTTTATTGACAAAAGAGTAATGGGAGCTAGTAAAAAATGTTTATGAAGTTATGGATGTTTCATACTACTACTGAATTGTTCTCCAAAATACAATGTCTAACTTCACACATTTGTTTTGCTAATAATAAAGATCCATTGTATTTGTTTCATGATCTTAGTTGTACAATTACTTTTAGCTAATTCTAGGCTAGTATTAAGCTTTATTTACAAGTTCAAATGTGTATATACCTATATCATCTTGAGAATAAATGCACAATAATAATCTTCTAAGTCTTCTTTATGGTATCATATCTTTCCACCTCAAAGGTGTTAATTCTTTAGTGATAATTGGTTTTGCATCTTAGCCTTGAAAAATTATCAAAAGTCTTAGTGAAGCTAGAAAGGAATTTTGTTGAGAAAGTGTTGTGCATACTTCTCCAAGCCTATAAGCTCCATCCTAATAGTGACTTTTGACTCAACAACCTCCTGAAGTTCTCCATTATAGTTAAATTTTGTCTTCAAGTCTAATAGCAACATCACCCAAGGATCCATCTCTCGTGACCTCTATGCCTTCATCTCCTTTACAACTTGGTCTTATCCATTTTCTTTAAATAACCCCATATGTTGTAGTCATGCAACCAATTTGCCTTCGTCATTTTTGCTTCTTTATATAAAAAGAACAAATAAAAAATTTTTGTATTACAAAAGCACAATTAAGCCAATCCACCATTACCATAATTATACCCACTGTTGTCATAACTACCACTACTATTTCCACAATGCAAGCCCTTGTTCCTTTTTAAGTGATTATGGTTAAGGGATCCACTCTATCTTCTTTATCTTTTGTCCTCAATTGTCACCTCCATTTTTTTTCCATCCCAACACAGACATAACCATTTTCTTTCTCTTAAAACTCATAAAGATAGTCCATCCAGTCGATAAAGCCCAGTCATTTTCCTTCTTTTAAAACCCATAAAGATAAGCCATCCAGCCTATAAAGCCTAGCCAATAATAAGAAAAGTTTTCAGTAGCCCTTTCAAGAAGTCTATAAAAGCCTGACCTAATATCAAATCTAGAAGAATTTTATGAACTTTGGAAAATAAATAGAAACTACACAAGGGTTGACCTCAACCTAACAAATATAACACCTATAAATTACATAAGTTAAGGAATCTCTCATTTAATCAATGGTAGTTTGATATCTCTTAATGATGCTTCTAAAACCCCATTCAAACTTGTGAGAAATGGTGGAAATTAAGTTTCTTAGAAAGTTCAAATGACCAATTTACTCTTTGACTATAGTCTTCTTGGTTAAGTTGATGGAACTAATCCCTACACGCTAGAAAATGATCCCAGATACTTTTTCTAGACATATAAGATCATCTCATATGTCTCAATATGTAAGTTATAATCAACAGTACAATCTTCCCATTGCATAAACATCTTCACTCTTGTCTTCCTTTATGACAAACAAAAAGGAACGTAAGACTATAACTATATATGAACAAAATGAAAAGTTTGGTGGTTACTTAGCACTTATTGGACACCCCTTGAATGATGCATAAATTATAACTTTATATATTAAATGGCTTAAATAATGAGTTTAAAGAGCTAATTAATATAATTTGTGTTTGTAGGGAGATAGCTATGTCTTTTGAGGAACTTTATAGAAGCTGTTTGATGAGAAATTAATCTATAATCATGGGTAAATACAAGAAAAAGTACCTAAAAAGGTCATAATAATCAAGAAAGACATCATAACATTCATAGAGACTAGTGTACTAATCATAGTCATATCACTCATGTCTCAAACAACATCAACAATAGAAAATGAACTCATAATCACTATCGAGGAAATCAAAACTAGCCTCATGCCACTTATAAAATTGAAAATATCAATGGCAAAAAATGAATTGTAATTATTAAAGGCATTAAAATTAGTCTCATATTATTTGCACACTATGCGACAAATCAAGTCATAATGCAAAAAATTATCAATCTTATGGATAACCTGCCTCTTATTGTTCACAAAATCAAGCACATATAGTAGAAGGATAATCAATTCAACATAACAATTAGGTACTTAACGTTGGCACCACATATCACATCATTTTTTATCTTCAAAATCTATCTCTATACTTAGATTATGTTGGTAATAAAAATATTATAGTCAGCAATGGTAATGGCATCCCTATATCTCAAATTGCTTCCTCTTGTGTGAAATCTCCTATTATTACATTCACATTAGAAAAATTTTTATATGCATTTTTAATTAAAAAAAAGAACATAATATCTATCTCTCAGTTTTATGAATAAAATAATACATTAATTGATTTTTTCCTAACTATTTTCTGATGAAGTATTTAATTAGTTAAGTCTTTAACAATGTAAATATGAAATAGATAAAAAGTTGAGTAAAAGAATATTAACTATATCATCACAATACTTAATTAAGTAAAAAGAACTTACCTATAACTTTATTAATGGTCCTGTTATTACTATACCAACTAGTAGAAATGCCTTTAAAATTTTTAAAATCAATTATATTAAGTTTGATATTTGCCTTATACCTTAACATTAGGTCTTAAAGAGAAAGAGAGAGCTCACAATGATGCCAAAATAAGCAATCATTACATAAAAACACAATCTATAAACTATAAATTGTTAATGATCAGAGTTCTGACATATCTCATAATTGGTTTAAAGAAGAACGGACTAAAGAAAACTTTGAGAGAATCCAAAATTTGGGTCTACGGTCTTATTTTTAAAGCTTAAATTCCCCAATTCTCAAAGAAATGCTTTAAAGATTTTCCATTAATCTCTCCACACTCTTATAATCTGATATGCCTTTTCATTGTTCATCTGGATAAATTTTTTTTCAAGGTTTGATTGGTAATGTTAACTTTTTCATAATTTGGTTTTTTACGATTTAATTTTTTGAAGGTCCATATCAGTTGTTGACATAACTAATGTGGACCCCTTTTTATAAAAAGATTATCCAAATTAATGTAGTTGATGGAATATTAATAGTTTCATCAATTAGAGAGTTATTTTAAATATTTTTCAAAATGTTAAGATCTTTTCTTGTAAATAAAGAATTCATTAAAATTGTGAAAGGTATAAATGTCTTACAAAATATAAGAACCTCGAGTAACATATGGTCCAAAATAAACAATGTAAGTTATACTCGAGTTAGGTAAGAAAGTGAGTTAAAGGCGAGTCTTGGAGCAACTAGTAAGGTTGCTTTTTTATGATCAAAAGGTCACAAGTTTGAGTCATGAAAATAGCCTCTTTGTAAAATACAAAGGGAAGGTTGCGTACAATTGATGTCTCTTCCTTAATCCTCGCAAAGTGGGGAGCCTTATGCTTTGAGGTTGTTGTTGTTGTTGTAGGTAAGAAAGTAACTCGTAACTAAAGATGAGACATTCAAAACTTGACATAAAAATAGACAAAAGACAAGTTTCCTACTTTATGTACCGTAACGGTATGGAGTTTACTTCGTACTAGTGCAACATTACCATCTTCCTCGCTTGCATGTTCAGTCTTTGCCTAAAGAAAACAAGATGGAGTAGTCCATAGCTTTGAAACATGGTGGTTGTGAATGGATTTTCCTCAAAATCTACATTACTAGGAGAATCACCTACATAATCTTATATTCCTCCAACTTATAATTTCCAAGAATGATGTATGTGAGGGCTACATCTAATGGAATCCTTATGTAGAAAAATTCATTTTCATATCCAAGTAAGAAGCTCTTTTTTCACAATGGACATTAATCTTTCTTTTCTGTGGAAGCATTTAAGGTTTCTTTCCTTCTACAGGTGGAAGATAGAAGAGTTAAATGAGATGATTGCAATTGCTCTGTATGCTATAGAGATTAAACAATTTTGGAGAATCCAATCTAAGATAAGTATTTTTGCACTTGGGACTCATTGATAAGTATTTTTAGCACTTATTTCAATTTAGAAGCAATACTTTAGAGAAAATTTTATACAAAAGTTACAATAAGAGATGGTTTTAAATTCGTTGAAAGATTTAGGATTAGGGATTTTAGGAATAAAGCAAAGGAAATATCTATTGATTACCTTAAGGATTTTACCTTTCACAAAGAACTCCCACACTACTTTAATCACCATTCAACCAATGAGAGGCTAGGCCTTCTAATATAAATGACCATTCAATCCATGAGGCCCTAGTGCTTTCATGGGGCTCATTTCAGATACGACTCTTTCTATTTCTTAAGCATTTACTAGTTTGATCAAGAGATCAATGTCTTCATCAGAGTGTTGATTATGGATAAAGGATTATATAGTGTATACAAAAAAGAGGATGTTTGAGTTACAATGTCAATGATGTATTGAAAGTAGGAAAAATGTTGCATCTTTTATTTCATTTTGATCAGTCACAAGAGCTCCATCTGGATTGAGGATTGAATGATTCATATTAGTGTTCTTTCTTGTTAAAATTATATTAAATAATAATTTGGAGCTTTTTTGCCATCTTTAAACCATCGAACTCTAGATCTTTGTCAAATCAGTGAGTTATGAGCCACCACTACTTAAACATAGTCAATAAGGGTTATCTTTCCTTTAATAATGGGTGTTTTATCACTATATAAGTTCTCCAGGTCCTCCTCAATCTTGTTAAGTTTCTCCTTTATGCTTTTAATTTCTTCAACTATACTAGTACTCCAATTTATGATATTTAACTTCTGTAGTTCTTCCTTGATCATTCCAAGTCTCCTCACGTAAATATATAACTTAATCCATTGAACTGGGAGCAACCATTATTAACAACCTCCTAGAAGCCTTCAATTTTAGCTAAAAAATTGTTAAATCCAAAAGGGAAGTGCCTCCTTTCACATATAAACAAGTTTAGCACCTTAGTAGCATAGTGATTTAAGAATGAGTGATGAAGCACTAAGGCTTTGCATTGTGGAAATTTGGCTAACCTCTCACCATTGATCAAAGCCCTATTAAGCCTCTTACAGATATGACATCTGGAACTTTACTTATTGATCTAGGCATGTAGGGAACCCTCAAACTTCAAATCAACTACACCAATTGTACTAAAACACTCTTGGAAGTCCAGTATGAAATTCCTTAGTGACACATTCCCATAAGTTTTAAAGGGGTAAATAATGTTAATAAAGTACCCTAATAACATCCATGGGTCTTTGGTTAGCCTGTTTATATCATTTAGTTTAACCCATAAAAGATTTTTTTGGAAAGAGAAGTTAGACCCATACACAAAGGTGACTGTGACTTTAGTACCTTTACGAGGGAGAATTACCTACAAATGCATAAATTCATCCAAGGAGCAATTAAATTGAGCCTTAATTTTCTTAATGTCAAAGTCTATTATTATGATGCCAAAATGATGGTGATGATGGTTTGAAAATTTTTTCCAGTTGTTACCCAAAAACCTTTACTTTAAGAAGTTCTCTTATTTCAATTTAGTCTCTAGGATACCTATTAAAGCAAGCTTCTTATTAAGGAAATTTTTTTTGAGCATTTTTTACTTAGAGGAATTGTTAATCTGTTTTGCATTCTATGAAATTATTATCACATAAGGGAGGTTTTGAGTTTAGGTCCTTTTGAACTATTCTTCCTACTTGATTTCCTCCTATTGTCAATCTGAAACTCTGCACCTTGATGACTATCTGAA
>JAOQMS010000009.1:275054-285822 GCA_027563885.1 Erythroxylum longipes | reverse complement strand
TTCCAAGGAAACGTCTTCAATAATTACTTAAAATATAAAAATTCAGTTAAACTAAAGTAATTTATATGAAAAACATAAAAAATCTTAGTAAATTATGTGTACCTTTTACATGCATTATCAAACTTCCTTTTATTTGAAAGAATATATTTCATTATCTTCACATAACTTGGAATTTGCTTAAAGGAATCTATGAAAGGAATATTAATAAAGGTTCTTGAATATCTTAAGGAATTTAGAAAATTACTAATCTAGCTTACCTTTTTTTTTTACAATGAGGAAAGGGAACTTCAGGATGAGGAGCTTGTGGTTAATATAACTTCTTATTTGTAACATCCTCTTTGATAATCATTCTTTTTCTCCTTTGGAGAAGATGCCTTTGCTTCAGCCTTGTAAATTTTTTTGACTCTCATAGGTATTTCTATTTTTTGTTGCCTTTTCTTCAACCTTGTCAAAAATTTTAACTCTCATTGGTATTTCTATTTTTTCTATCACTTATTATAGTGATTGTTTTGAATGTTTATTGCTCCTCGTAAGTATTAGGTAAATTTCCTTATTACCTTTCAAAAAACATGTTGGCCATTTCATTAATTTGTACCTATAAGCTTTTGATATGTGCCAATTGATTTTGAAAATTAGTTATGGTCTTATTCATAAACTGAGTGGATTAAGCCATTATATCTTCTATATTTACCTCTTCCTTTGTGGTGGATTGGTTTATACTATTTTTTTTCTCTATGAAAAGTTTTGATGATTACATTGATGCAAATTTCAAAACACATTTGCCATGAAAAAGGGCTTAGACAGATTGTTAATAGTTCAAGTAGAGCATCAAAAGAAGCTAGAGATCCAACTAAGAACATTGGAGAAATTATTGATAATGAGTAGAGTAAAGAAGGACAAAGAATCTCTTAATGATCTAATGGTGGATCGTTATTTAAGGAGTGAACTTTTGCTACTTCAATAGACTACAATTAAACCAATGATATTGATTCAAGTGAAAGACTAAGCTTTGAAAAAGAGTTACAACATATAATAAACACTAGACTTAGGGAGGATCATAAGTAAATTGGCATTGAAGTTAAACTTATAACCATCACGAAACTCACATTTGTTACATGTACTAAAGGTTGTAGAACAAAACCGACGCTGGTGTGTTTCCAGGATAGGCACTAGACACATTTTAATTATTAAGGATTTTGTTATTTGAAGATATTATCTCTTTTTAGGAATCTAGTGTTAGGTTTTTGTACCTTATCATTATAATTGACAACTTATCATTATCATTAATCAAACAAAAAACTTTAGAAAGTTTTTCTTTAATTTTTTAGAAAAAAAATCTTATTTTAGGTTTCATAAAAACTTGTTACTAGTGATTAAAATTTTAGAATCTTAATTTTTTTTGTGAGTGTGGTGATTCATATTATTATTTTAATTTTTGATCTCAACTATAAATTATATCAAATAGCTTATGGAATTTCTCAAAAATCATAAAATTTCCAAATTTAAATTATTAAATTAATAGATATAAAATCCTTTTATGGGATGATAAAGTCCAGTTTCATGGCATCAAAAACTTTCTTAATTTTTCAGTTTGATGCTGTCCATCGTGTAACCAATGTCCCTATATTGTTTTGAAACTATTGTTTGTAAAGGACCTGGTCCGCGCCACAATAGGAGGGATTTGTACATGAACAAATAAGAGAATAGCTAAATACTATATACGAACGCTAATTCAGAGAAGACTTTTCCTTGCATAGTCTGTACTGTACATGAACTACATTTAAATGACTATATAATACAGTAACTACCGATTGAATTTTATTACTGAATCAGGTCTCAAAAGCTGGCTGGCTTCTTCTGGTCTTTCTATACAAGAGATAGGGGTGTCATCCGTGCATGGCCCGTTTATTGACATGCTATGGGTTTGACTGGGGTTCTGCCAGAAATGATTTCTTATAGTCCTGTATTTTGTATTAATGGCTAAGAAACCAGGATCAGAAAGCAAGTCCTGAACAGCCGTTCGACCTTCAAGCATGCTCACAACTTGAGACATTGTAGGTCGAAGAGTTGGTGATGCATTAGTGCACAAGAGAGCTACGTTTAGCATCACCATGGCCTCCTCTGATGAATATTCAGACCCCAACAGTGGATCAACCAACTCCAGCAGCCTTCCTCTCTCCTGTAGAACATAGGCCTGCAGATTTTCCAAAATCATATCAGCAAGGATGCCACTACATACTCTGTAAATTCCTCCTCTGCATATAATCTTACCCAGTCAAGCAGGTAAACAAATTCCTCCTTTGGCTTGTAGTTTGCATTGCTTTTGCCGCTAACAATTTCCAATGCAACAACTCCAAAGCTATAAACGTCTGCTTTGTTGGTTAAGTAACCTCGCATTGCATACTCTGGAGCCATATAACCACTGCAAAGCCAGAAGCCACAATGAGTTAACAAATAGTGAAGGGACCCATCGCTTGATATAATAGGCAATGGCATGGCCGAGCTCGATTTCTTAATGTTCTTGTCGAGTATTTGACAAGATGGAGTAAAATGAAATGCATGTAATGCTAAAGGGTTTACATAGTTCCAGCAACCCGAGTGCTAATGTGAGTATTGTCATCTTCATTGAGCTTGGCCAAACCAAAGTCAGATATCTTGGCATTCAGATCCTTGTCAAGCAATACGTTGCTTGTCTTGATATCTCTGTGCACTACTTTTATTCTGGACTCTTCGTGGAGGTAGGCCAAACCTCTAGCTAACCCTAGGCAAATTTTTTGTCTAGTGGGCCAATCTAAATTTATTCTGCAGCTTGCATCTCTTCCTGAAAATAGTAGAAAAGGACAAGCCATTAGCAGACCAGTAGCTTGAAGATTGATGCCTACGATTTTTGATGGATGGAAGTGCTTAACTCACCAAAAAGAGCCCGTGATAGGCAATTGTTTTCCATGTACTCGTAGATAAGCATCAATTGGTTTCCATCAACACAGCATCCATACAATTTCACAAGATTTGGATGTTTTAAGGCAGATATCATGCCTATTTCATTTACAAACTCACGATTTCCTTGCTTCGATTTGGAAGACAGTTGCTTCACTGCAATTACTATGCCATCTGATAGTAGGCCCTGCCCTTGGTAATGGAACATATCAGATTTCCTAATTAAAACATCGTAATGCAAGGATGCACAGTAACAGAGAATTTTAAGTTGAAGTGATAATTAGAACATCATAATTCTAGGATGGGTATACATAATGACTAAAGTGACAAGACTTCAGTCTACAATTATACCCCTTTGTCATTGTTCTCTTGAAACCACCGAATCCTATGTCTAGATAACTAGTTTTCGGTACTATAAGTTCAGAAAGAACATTGAGACATCAACCTTTAAAGTTCCCAACATTCGTTTTTCCAAAGGTTTGCGAAGCCTTGAGACATGGCTTGGTATATAGAATTTGTACTTAAACAGTAGAGTCCATATTTTCTGGTGTTCAATGCAGTTTGCGGATGCTAGTTAAACTCAAAAGAGTTAAGTAGTTTGTTAATGCTTATTGTATGCAATAATGTCTTTTCCATTTTCGTAACACACAAATTAGAGTCTCGGTCAAGAAAAACAAGGGGAATGAAAGAAAACGGCAAATTACCTTGTAAACTGTGCCAAAACCACCTTCACCAATTTTGTTTGCAGCATCAAAGTTCTTGGTGGCAGCTTTTATTTGTCTTAGTGTGAATAGTCCTGTCTGTAGCTCTAAGCTTCTCAACTCTGGCAGAAAGCATTTTGATAAGTTCAGTGAAAATACTGGAGCCTCAGTCATATGAGTTTCTTGAATAACGATAACGATATGAATACAAATAGGCAATTGTAGATAGTTGATCACCTATATCAAATCAAAAGGCAATGTGTAATACTAAATGTCACACACTTGACCATCATGGACACTCAAATGATTTTGCTAATTTGTACTTATCTAATATGAAACCAACTTACTAGGTCACGTCATTAATGTTCTTTTTGTTAACGAGAATGTCGATAAAATCTTTTCAATAACACATTACTTCCCCTTTTTCCTCTCCTATTCTCAATACCTTTATCCTCAGAGACTCTGTTTCCCAACCAGCCTTTTCTCCATATAACAGCCAGCATCAGAACGACAAGCAGTACTCCTACTCCTGCTGCTGCAGCTACTATGATGGCATTCTTTTTCCCATTGGCAGAAGGCGGAACGAAATCTAGGCAAGAAGAGGAGTTCATTGTGATTAATACGTATCTTATAGTGGCAGCCAAAAGTGAATACATCATTTTCTTATATGAAATAATGATTGTGTCAAGCTGAAATGAGTTTACAGGTGAAGATGAGATTTGAATTCTACTTACTCGGATCCACAGATATGGCTGATATGAGTGGACCATATGTTCCTCTAACTGGTATGCCTGTTGTTCCTCTGCCGGCCCAGTAAAAGTGGATGTTCATGGTGTGGCTTGTTACTGCTGCTGTAAATGCTTTTGTGATTGGCCTTCCAGCTCCACCAGCCTCGCGTTCAATGTCAAAATCTTTCAAAACTAATTTTCCCTATGTCCACACAACACAAGCAGCTGGAGAATGAACATCCCAGGGCCAGAGAACAAACATTTCCAATCTTCAAACAGACTTCAGTTACCTGGATATAAACGTCAAACACACGTTTCCCAAGACTACTAAATGTATTGTCCTTTGTGAAAACAATCTCTGCGAAGTGTAGTTTGACCGTGTAATTCCCATTCATTAGGCAAAGTCCATAGTATGTGAGGGAGAGAGGAGAAGCACGGGCTGTAGTGTAGAGGTGTGCATTGGTGGCAGACACGTTGGATATGACAGAGGTATTGGTCTGAATGTAGACGTCTGAATCAATATCATTATCCATGAAGTTTCCTGTGCTGCTAAATGCCCAACCCTGACCCGAGTAATACATGGAAGCACCTTTTCGTTCTACGTCAGCCTCGTACACTGTTTTAGCTAAATTCACCTGCTCACCACCACAATTGATGTGCACGGAGTAATAAACTGCAAACAAAGACTTATAGCATGAATTATATATACCAGATTATTTTCTCTCAACATCTAAAAGATGCATTGATCTTCTTTTCTTAGTTGTCCAAATACAACTTGGAATTCTCTCATTCCATAAATCACTCAACACTTTCATGAAGAGCTACAAATTGATTACCCTAAGCCCAGATGGCTTACTTACGTTGATTACCAGAAGCAAGGCAGGGAAAATGTTTCTCAAGGCACGGTTGTGCTCTGCTTCTGCAACACGATGAAGAAAAGAAATACCAAATATTATATCTAGATTTTGCATGAGACAAGCAGGAATGATACATTCCTCCAGAAATTGGATAAGGAAGGTTCAAGATCCTTACAATTTACTTCTTGATGCGGAATAGCTCTCCACCAAGTTCCTGAAGGAGTCAATTGAGTGAGGTTTCTTAATATCGTTAGTCTTGTAACAATAATAATGATAAATAATAAATTACACTCACACACTCCCTCGAGGACATTCTATTGAACTTGAGCTTTCCCAGGTGAAGTTATTATATGATAGATCCCTGGAGAAAGAGAACAAAGGAAGCATCTATCAATCACTATACATAGAATAGCTGCAGTCGAAGCAACAACACTTAAGACGTACACATTCTTGTTTCTTTCTAAGATCCATTCAGGCACAGACCCAGTAAGTTTGTTTCCTGTGAAATACCTACAATTATAGGTAAAAGGAACATGTTATGATGGGGAGTAGGCAGCAAAGACTTGTACAAAAGCTTTTAGAGCGTCAACTTACATGAAATCAACTTTTGAGAGTTGGAAAAATGATGATGGAATTGTCCCTGTCATGGTATTGAAGCTGAGATCTCTGCATTAAATATTGAAAATTATTTATATGGAATGATATCAACTGTCAAATCTCTTCAAAAGTTTTAACATGGAAAGCAATTAAGGTGGACTGTAAATAAACAAACATGAGCAACTAGAAAAACTATATACCTTTTGATCCAGTGCCCTTACTACCTAAAATTTTGTACTGACTTGTTTCTTGTTTGTAATCATTAAGTTATCACACAAACTTTCTCAAGCATGGGTCTTCCAAAAGAAAATACAATACGTAAATGTGAAGGCATTCTTTACAGATCATGACATTTTGCAACATTCAAATGAATCCATTTCCCGTCCACGTATTTTTACATTGGCAGGAGCCTCGAGATCATCACTGTTCACTGGGACTTGTTTTAACCTTTTCAGAAAAGTACTTACAAAGTTTTTAGTGTCTTCATATGGCCAATGTAATCTGGCACGGGTCCGTATATCAAGCAATTCCTTAGCACCCTGCACATTACGGTCCATCTCAAGTACTTACAAACAACAGGAGAGTAAAAACAGAAGACAAGATAATGTAAAAAGTTTGTGACTCACAATGCCTTCATTGATTCCATGTTACTCAATGGTGGGAAAGGGGATCCTCTACCTTTTAGGTCACTAATCCTCCTAAAACTCAATAAAATGCTTTCAGTGAACTAAAAGAAGTGTAGAAAATGTAAAGAAAGAGAAGACACTGCAAGCATACAGGTCACTTAAGCTTGTCAAGGCAGATATGCTGGAAGGTATTGGCCCCTGAAGAGAGGAACCTTGTATGTGCCTGTATAAAAAACAAAAGAGTTGGAAATTGTTAATTCTGTCATAAATATAGATGGGAATAAGATCTGCATGCTGTAAACTCACAGTTTCTGGATGTTTTTCCATTGACCGATAAAACCAGGTATCTTGCCTGAAAAATTGTTGTCACTGATCCTCCTAAAAGGTGTCAAAGAAATAAGATTCGATAAGCCATTTTAGAAAGTATTGTTAATTTGGTACATTGCTGTTACTTACCTTGTCATCGATCATCCATGTTTTAGACTCTAAGAAACGACACATTGGGTTGTCAAATATATATCAACTTTTGTTTTGTACTACTATATATATATCATGAACTCACGTTTAGAATGATTTTCACAAAATTTGGTCATATTTTTTATTTTTATGTTTTTTAAAGGTGGATTAGAATATTATTAACATTTTTACAAATTTTTAGGTCAAATTTTAAGTACTTTTACATTTTAGATAAATAATAGTTAAATTCTCTCAAGATCTACATAAGTATTATAAATCGTGATATCTAATATTACAAAATGAAAATTTAGATATATTTTATATTTTACTCATAAATCAAAATATTTGATGTAATTTAACCTCTTCGTTATTAAAATATCTATTAGGTATTTTTAAATTTGGGAAAATATTTTTATTTTATTTATATTAATCATAATTCTTTTTTGTTTTCATAGCGTGAAGGGCTCTTAAGTCTTAACACTATTTAAGTTCTGAAAGAATAACAAAAAGCAAGATTTTGTTACCTTTTTAATCATTTTTAATAAAAAGGAAAATTTGAAATTATTAAATCACCTATGAAAATATTAAATAATTAAATAATAAAACCATATTATGACAAAAGATTATTTTTATAATTTCATAAATTATGAAAAGAGGAAGCAATTAAAATAAAAAAATATGAACCACACGTTTAAACAAATAAATTTTTACGTGAATCTAAAAACAAAAATTAAAAATTAAAATCAGCAATGCTTTAATGATAATTGAGACTGATGACATTCTGGCGAAGGCAGAACCGTGACGTGCTTAAGACTTAAAAGAACAAAAAGGAGGGAAAAAACAAAAACTATGTACTCACAAATCTGTTAAGTTGACCAAGTTAGCAAGTTGTGCATGTAATCTTCCCGTGAAAGCATTTGAAGAGAGAACACTGACAGGAGACGGTAAAAGCATAGGGTAGTGAATCAGACATTACGTCCTGACCTGGTTTAACAATAAGCACAAGAAAGAAGAAAGCAAATTACAGTTTCTGTAAATTGAACAATTTCCCAATTTCTGGCGGGATGGCTCCTGAAAACTGATTTCCTTCAATGCTCCTGTAAGTCCAAAGAATACTTTGTGTGTTATGTGATTGTAAAGATATACAGTTTGGGATAAGGTAGAGAAACATACAGGTTTTTGAGGGTGGTGATGTTGGTGAGGACAATAGGGAATGGCCCAGAGAGTCGATTTCCCATAAAATACCTACATATATAAATTATTATTAAAAAAATATTTAATAGAAAACATGCAAAATAGTAGCTAGCAATTGATGATCACATACAGCTCCTCTAATTTCATGGTAGCCCATTCAGAAGGTATAGAACCGGTGAGGCAATTACGAGTCAGATCCCTGTTAGTGTTTCCAAAATGTCAGTACTAATACTAATACTAATACTAATACATACATACATATATATATAGGCAGATAATTAGAAGCTTACAGAATTTTGAGGTAGCGAAGCTTGGCGAACTCGGGTGGGACAACTCCTGATAGATTCTGAGCCTTTAAAGCTCTGCAATTAAAGCAGTTTTAGTACTAAATAACTGAACACCACCAAGTGAATTACATTCATTTTGGCTTAAGCACAAGCAGCACGTGGAGTATATTTAGTACTAGATATTCTTAACAATCAAGAACCTTAGCTAGGTATCTCTTTTTTGGTTAGAGAGAGAGAGCCACTCTTCCAATGCACCACCCATGACCCACTCACCGACATGTCATCCCCCAATATGTTGTAATATTTAAGATTAAATTACAATAGCGAGTGCATTTGAGTGTGTGCTACAGCCTACAGCTGCAAGGTCGTCCACTACTACTATATGAAGAAAAAGCTGTTGCTTTTGACTTTTCAAGGTCCCAAAAGTTCTACCCAGTTAAACTGCGAAGAAGTTAACGTGCAACGTACATTGAAACGACGTGGCAAGTGTATGAAGAGGAGGAGGAGGAGGAGGAAGAGGAGTTGACAGTGATTAAGGAGGAGTTGAGAGCGATTAAGGAGGAGCTGCAATCGCAAGTGACTCTGCTTTCAAACCCTCTTCTGCTCTCTACGATGTTCCAGTTGCTTCCTTCTCCTTCTCCTTCTCCTTCTCCTTCTCCTTCTCCTCCATCTCCACCACCGCATGGATCTTTTCCAAAATCCCAGTCTTTCTTTCCCAGTTTTTTCCCTATTTCTCTTAATGCTTTCACTGCACCCAACGCCAATTATAGATTAAGATTCTCATTTTAACCTATATGACACGTACATAATAACATACATGTGTGTGCTTATACATATGCGTGTTGTTGGATACCTTCTAGAGGGTGGAGCTTATTGTTTGGTGGAGATGATGAAGTGAGGCTGGCCGCAAATGTTAATGACGCAAACGATGTGAAGAAGAGGATGAGCTGCAGAAAGGTGTTGCAGTTGGGAATTGCCATGCGTGCCTTGTGATCCACTGCTACTCTTCAGATCTCAGATGCAATCTATATAAATGCATGAGCAAAGTGAGTGATCCACTGCTAATCTACGTACAAAGCCAGAGAGAGAGTGGATGATAAGAAAAGTCTAGAGATAGAATCTTAATAAATTAAACCATATTTTGTGGAGTGTGGACTGATCAGATTGCTGCTTTCTTCCCTTTTATTACATTAAACTGACACACTCCTGTCCATTGAAATGGACCCATACTTTGACAATATATGCCACCACGAGCATCCACTTTGGTCTTATTTTTACTGGTACAATATTCCTTCATTATTCTTTCCGTATAAATGAAGTACAAGACCTTTTATAGTATCATTGAGGTTATATGTTTTTATTAATGAAAAGATTAATTGAATATTAAATATATCTTATTTAACAGATTAATTTTAAAAGGTGACAAATTTTATTTAGTTGATGTTTATAAAATAATTATTTTTTGAATTAGACACGATCTACGACTACGACCAAGAGGCAGGAGGAATATATAGTATTATTGGCACAAGAAACAAATAATAGGTTTAATGAAAAGCGCGTCCAGAACCTGGACTATTATTACATTGACCTTTTGACCTTCAAGTTTATGTACGCCACGCCCTGGTACAGAGCGTGAGAGCTTTGGTAATTGGTTATTATTCATCAGTCAACCGCTGCTCCGTCAACAAGTAAGAGCTATGGCTGTAGGAATTCGATTGCCTGATATCTTTTCGGTTTACAGTAGAATTAGTATTCTACGAATATCGTATTAAATTTGGCATCAGATTAGATTTTAGTACGTTATTGTACTACTGGTACCATTTAATACTAAATATTATTTTAGGTAATTTTTTAAATTTATAAAATAATCTTAAGTTTTTTTAAAAAATTACAAAATAGTCTATTGTCATATTGTATATTTTGAACCTGTCTCTAAAAATCAAAATAATAAATAATTATCACAATTAATATGAAATAATAATAATAATTTTTAGATATTTCACATATAAATAATAACCACAATTTATATAAAAAAGACAATTATTATCATACAAATATAAAATTAGAAATAATATAAAGTATTTAAAATATTACAATTTCAATTTTCATCATATAATAAATAATAGTTACATCAAAACATCCACTAAAAAGAATAATAAATATCCTTAACTCTCAAATTATTATATTTACAACAAGAGTTCGTAATAAGAAAACATCCAAGTAGAATTTAAAAACATGAAACAAAAATATATTATTTAATTTATTATCAATTAAATATATTATATATTTGATTAATTAAAATTAATTATTTCTAAAATTATAAATATATTAATTTAATTTAATTTATAAAATTAATTTATAATTATTAATAAATATAATTAAAAT
>JAOQMS010000009.1:242537-268578 GCA_027563885.1 Erythroxylum longipes | reverse complement strand
AAGGGCTTTGACGTCATATTAATATATAATATATAATATATAATATATAATATATAATATATAATATATCAATATTTAATATATTATATGATATGTGTTCTATTTTATTAATATAAAAATAATTAGGTTTTTAAAATTATGCGAACGGAATATAAAAACCAAAAAAAAAGTAGAAGTGTGAAAAGTATCGGGTAAAGAAGAAAAGAAACAAGTAATACGACAATCAAAGTGCCGCCTCCATGATTGTTTTGTGAATGAGTGTGTGACGTGATAGCGAAAGAAGTCACTCGGCATCCAAAGCTTTTTAACTTAGTCCACCAAATTGTCCTAAGCTCCCCTGTACTGTTTTGTCGTAACAATGGAAGTCCATTCATTAAATCTAGAAGCAGGCAGGCAGGAGGAGTAAGATTTGACAATTCAGGACAGGCAAACGCTGTAGGACGTGTGGGGACAAAAACGAAGACGCGTTTTATGCTTATTTTGTTCTGTTTATTTCAATTCTATTGTCGTTCTGCAGACAAGATGCCAAACGACTCCACCATAGTGATTGCTAGCTGGCTCATCCTCTCCTGTCCCCCCGAGTAAATGTTGACTCATCCAACACAGACTTCTTCCGGTTTTATAAAATAGAGTTTAAATAGATCAATGTTCCTTATAGTTTGCATTAATTTCAACCCGGTCTTTGCTTCTTTTAGATTATTGATAAAAAAACCTTTATTTTTCCATACTAATCGAGACATTAGTTTGAATATTTTTTAAAGTTAAAATTAAATAAAAGTTCTAAGCACTTAATTTAATTTCAATTTGAAATTTGGGCATCAATTTGTAGACTATTTTATTTTTAAAATAATTATATAATCTTTATTGGAAAGTACGGTGAGACCTTACCTTTCAAACTTGACAAGTTCTATTCTCTGGTGCTTGCTTTACAAGTTTACCCTGTGCTCTAATGATTACAAGTAGCTAGAATTTGCCCTTTTTTTAAGGTTGTGAGCAGCTACTAAAGTTACTCACTCTAATTCACCCCCAAATTCCAGGCTTTCTGAATGGTAGCTCAAAGATATAAGAATATAAGAGAGAACTCAATGTCTTTGGGAGAGCCTTAAGTGTGGGAGGGAGAAACTTTTACATACATTCTCTCTTTTGCAACCTACGCAAAGAAATAGAAAAAAGGTTAGACATTCCCACAAGTAACCACATACTTGATAGCTTTGTCTTTCTTGTAAGACCAAGCTTACTTGCCTACTTTGGTTTTCTTATGCCAATGTGGACACATTATATTATTTTGCTACATCTCCTACTTGTACACACTGGCAACAACATATGTTCCATTGGTAACACATGCTTGAGAAAAAGCAACACGTGTCTGTTCGTAGCAACAATTGCTTTATTGATAACAACTTATGCTTTATTTCTCAACCTCAAATATTCATTCTCACTATCATATAAGAAGTGGAGTGCGTGACCATACGAGAAAGGTACCGGCGAGGATCGTTACATTAAGTCACCATCAAACTAATGTACCATCACTCAAGATCTCGTTATACCACAAATCATTTCTAATCACACTAGATTTTGCATCTCTGATCCCTCTTTTCACAAAGAGCTATGCAAAATCCCATAATGTATTTGTACTCACGCTTACCATATAGACAACTCATGCCTATCGACAACTATTGTATTTGTAACCGCTCGGGCAATGAGTCACAAATAGCTTGTGTGATATCAAAATGATTTTTTCTTAGAAACTCATGTCAATCCATGAAGTCTTGGCTGCTTTCCTAGTCATACCTCGCTAGACCGCATCATTCTTGATCTTTGGATAATATGCTAAAGTAGTAACACCAATTGTCAACTTCATGACATAGTTCAAAGTTCCAAAGGGTATAGAGGTGAACTAGATGTCCACAGGGCTTACACAGTGATGAAAAAGGGCCCTATTCATCACGCACATGTAGTAGGAAGTGCATGTTATGGTGGAGCTCCCATTAAGGATTTGTTACGCTATAAATAACACCATATGGAACACGGCCCAGTCACTCCAGAAAGTGACAGACTTGAGCCACCATAGACTCAAATCTGACTTCATACAGGCTACGTGGATACACTTTTTATGTTCGACTAAACAAGTCTCATCTTAGCACTCAGCTAAGGTGACTTACAAAATCCTTAATCATGCCACAATAATTAAGGAGATTGCTTATCATTTTATACCTTGCAATACTTTGTCTCATCCCACTCGCCATTACAACACTGGGGCAATGTTCTCGTGTGAGAGAGCAACATCAAGTCTGGTAACAATATTTAAATATGTGCTATTTTTAATTAAACCTTAATTTACTATGCAAATTCACACAAGATTAAAATGAAAAACATATTTCATTAATGCATAAGTAAATGTACAAATAAATCAAATCCTCAACAAACCTAAACCCCTAATGTGCTTTTGAAAAGCATCACTAGCAATAGGTTTAGTAAAAGGATCAACTATCATATCTCTCGTAAAGACATGCTTTAGGACCACATGTCCTTGTGCAATGATATCATGGATGAAGTGGTAGCGAGTATCTATGTGCTTTGTCTTTCCATGATACTTCGAGTCCTTTGTATAGGAAGTTGCAGTTGTGTTATTACAATAGATAATTGTGGCCTTACGAAGATGCCCGGTAATGTTGACGCTTTTAAAAAATCTCCTTAACCATATCGCCTCTTGCACCTTCGAGGTACATGCAACATACTTGAACTCCATCATGGACAATGACATGTACTGTTGTTTATTGCTACATCAAGAAATGACTCCTCCTCTAAGAGTGAAAGCATATCCCGATGTGGACTTTTGTTTGTCTCTTTCAACAGATCCATCAGCATCACTATATCCAACCAATTTGAGGCTCCCACCTTAATAGCATAAGGCTATGCTAGTGGTTCCTCTTACATATCTAAGTATCCTTTTGACCGTTGCCAAATGCGCAGGTCCAGGATTACTTTGATATCTACCAATCATCCCAACTGTAAAGCATATGTCAGGTCGAGTACACAACATAGTGTACGTTAGACTACCGACAGTGCTTGCATATGGTACCTTAGTCGTTTTTTGTTTTTCTTCCTCTGTTTTAGGACATTGATCCATATTTAGGTATAGGCCCTTCTTTATTGGAGTCTCAACAGCTTTGTAGTTATGCATATGGAAACGTTCTAAAATCCTATTAATATAGGTTTTTTTAGACAAACTCAGAAATCTCTTAGAACGATCCCTCGAGATCTTAACCCTGAGAACATAGTCTGCTTCACCAATGCCCTTCATTTCAAAAGTAGGGAACAACCACTTTTGAGTGGCAATGATCATCTCTATATCATTCCCAGCTATCAAAATATCATCTACATAGAAAGAGAGTATAACAAACACATTCTCTTGTCTCTTTATGTTTACATAATGGTCCTCTTCAATCATTGCAAAGCCTACCGATGTAAGACTTGATCAAATCTAAGATACCATTGCCTAGATGATTGTTTCAGGCCATAAATGGAACGTCTCAAGTAACGTACCTTGTGTTCTTGTCCCTTTGCCCAAAACCCAATGAGTTGATCCATATAAATCTCTTCATTTATTTATCCATTTAGAAATGCCATTTTAACGTCCATTTGGAATAAATCCAAATCTAAATGTGCAATAATAGTTAGGATAAGGTGAATAGACACAAATCTCACAACAGGAGAAAATGTCTCATCATAGTCCACACCCTCCTTTTGGGTGTAACCTTTCGCCACTAATCGGGCCTTATAGTTATCAATTGATCCATCCGCATTGCGCTTAACCTTCAAGAACCACCTGTTTCCAATGGTTTTGGGCCCAACAGGTAGATCGACTAAGTCCTACACATGATTTTTAGCCATAGATTCCATCTCGTTGTTGCAAGACATTTGCTTGAAATTGGTGAGTTAATTGCTTCTTCAAAAGAAGAAGGTTCATCAACATCAACAGAAATGCTCAAGAAGGACCCTCCTTCTATTTCAAAGTATCTACGCTGAACATTTCTGCATTGGCTCCTACGCAATTTTGGAGATTGATACTCAGGTTCTATGCTTCCACTGACCTCAATAGTCATCGGAATGGATAGTGAATCCAAATCTATTTGGGGCACTTCGTCTTGATGTTCCTCTAACTCATAGCACTTAAGAATTTGTTTGATCTCACCAATACTAGGGAAATCATCCTCCAAAAAATCCACATCTCAGGATTCAACCTCAGTGAGCCCTCTATGATGTTCACCGTATATTACATAGCCCTTAGAATGCTCACAATATCTAATAAACACACATTTATTAGCTCTAGGGCATAACTTCCCAAACTTATGAAATGTAAATTAAGGAAATATACCTGGGATTGTCATTGATGTATATGTGATATGTCTAATGCATGCTCAATGAAAATCCTGGATGATTATTCGTGTGAATATGAAAATAAGTAATGAGTAAATGTGTATGTATTGCATGATATAGAAGAGAAATTAGAGCGACAATATCCAAACATTATCGGGACATCGAGGCAATAAGCTATCTAGAGCAAACTGTGAGTAACTTAGATGGTCTCACATTGATTTATTGTTTTGTTTAAATTCTGAATTAAATGATTATGTGATGTGAATGTGTTGATTATAGACATTGAATGTCCGAGGCGTTTGATTCATGATTAATATATTGGAAGTGCTCATTGTATGTGAATTTAACAGAATATGTGATACTCAACTTAATTATTGAATGTCAGACTAAGGTTTGACGGTGAATGTGAATGTGAATGCGAAAAATTGAGCACAAGTGAATGATTGAATATATATGATGCTTTTCATTACATAAATGCAAGATAACATAAAGGTAGTTGTGACTGGAGTCACCAGTGAAAAAGAGCTTAAAGCTCAAAATGTGGTAAGAGTCTCTGGCTCACTATGTATAATTTGCCCTATATCTCCAACAGATAAGAGACAATTATTAATCAGCTCAGTATCCAAAATAGATACGGGATAATGAAAAAGGCACTCGATCACAACAAAGTGAGTCTCATGAATATTGCACATACAATTTAATATGCACTATATGAATGATTGAATTAAATTGTATGAATCGTTATGAATGTAAAAGGTGAATAAGTGAACAAAGTGTTATGTGGTGCTATTTGATAATTGGTGAAAGATGTGCATTATATGATGACATGAATTGTTTGTGAACTTGAAGCATGAATTGTATGTGTTATGTGTTATGAGTGAGCTATTGATGATGGGTAGCTCACTGAGTTCGCAAAACTCATCAAAATTGCAATGTTGATTTTTCAAGTACGAGAGAGCGAACTTAGCTTCTAAGACAACTTAGAAGAGATCTAGTACTGCTTTTGGATAGAAGAAATGGATCAAAGGTCCCTCAGCTGAGACTGAAAGATTTAGATAGAATTTTGTATAGTTCCTCATTTATGTAGCATGTAGCATATTTTGTAAACAGAGTTATAGACTCTGATAGGTCTTTAATAATCTATATAAGGATGATGTATGTAATGCTACAATGTATATTCGATTTTATGAATTGAAATGAAGAATTGGGGTTTTAGATATCGTAATATTTATGTTTTAATTTATGATGCTATGACATAAGTGATGTGATTGCTCTAACACACTGCTTCCATTGGGCATATGCTTGAATGTCTGATAGGAGTGGGAAGTTACAAATCTGCTAGTTGCTGAAGAAGAACATCTGTACACTTCAATCTCTCTTCTGGTGTGCAATAAAGAAGATCAAAATTATCTCTTTATGTTAATTAGTCAAAACTCAGCATTTGGAGCATTGACTGATGACTCACCCAAAAAATCCTCTACTCCTAACCTCTTGGCTTTCTCCAATGTAAGCTTTTGTAGTGGAAAAGGTGGTTGTGGCTGTACAAGAAGTGCAATAACCATCATTACTTCATATAGTCTACCATATTTTGGAAAAACTCCACCGGATTAGGAACTAGTTGACTAGCAGGTGGTAGTATGGGTTGTGTTGTCTGCCTTGCCATGCCCCTATCTACATCTCTAGCTAAGGTATGACTTTCCTCCTTTTCCTAAGTAACTCCCATAGCGCCTGGTTCCATTCTTCAGTCTATAACAGATAGAAAGGTGGATCTACATTAGAGTCACGTCATATTCTCATATAATCCTTCATTTAGCATGTACATAAATAACCTTTCCTTTATTTACCTAATTATTAACCCAAAACCGCCTAAATCGAGCTCTAATATCATTAAATGTAATACCTCATACTCGATAATGGAATCGGAATACCGACTGTTATCACATTCTTAAATACCTAAAATTTTGAATTACAAAATTTTCTATTTAAAACCCTATTATTCTAGCAAACACTATTCGCTTCATAAAAATTTTGTCGGAGTTTCTTCTATATTTACTTAAAACCCAAGAAACTTATATACACTTCTCATTCATTTCACTTTACCATCCATCTATATATCAAACTCTTTTGACAAAATAATTGGCCCATCCTCCACTATATCTCAACTCATCTAAACCAAATTTAATACAAAAATTTAATATATAATTCATAATATAATTATATAAGATCCTTCATTTCTTTAAGTGTACATGCTATAACCAAAAACAAAACATAGTTCTGTAGTTAATCCACCTCCAAGTTTTCCGCAATTCTATATGTGACTCTAGTCTTTGTAGTAGATCCACCATAACTTTCTTCTAATTTTTCTTCAAAACCTATGCACGGAAAGAAAACCACATGCTAAGCTATACGCTTAGTGGTGTTCAAGCAATTTCATTTCTCATCCAATTCAATTCATTAAACCATAACATATATAACATATAATATTTTTCAAATATAATATGAAATATGTTCATTTATTTCTAAGCATAAATAGGCATTAAAATTAATTTATGAAATTTAAGCATGTATCTATTATATTAATTCATATCTAATTACATAATGATCAATAAATTGTACAACTTAATTTTAAAATCGATCACTACTTCTATTTGAAGTTCTTTAATCATTAGTTATGCATTCATAAATTTTTCTACACTTGCTCCAAGTAAAATTAAACAGAATTATATCATTGAGCTAGATAAGTGGGATTTTAAAATATAGGATTAAGTTCTTGGAACCATACGGTCCGTTTGCATATCTTATATCATTACTCTATTTTATTATATTTTTTATATACATATCAGGATCGAGCTCTTAGAGCCGTACGATTTAATAGCACATATCATGGCACAGTACTGCTACATCCCTAATTGACATGCTAACCTTACCACATTCTTCCAATTCTTATATATTTTCTAAGGGCAAATCTAACTAAAATTTCATTGAAATTTAATGATATAGTCTCACAATAGCCAATTCAAGTTATTTCATATTCGGCCAAACTAAATGTCACTCTTTAATGTCATATAACATTCAAATTTATCTCACGAATTAGTCAAAATAACATGTATATCAAAATTTTCAAATTCAAACATAATGTATGCCAATTGAGGAAAAATACAAATTATAAGTTCAAAATCTCAATTAATCACATATATTACTTCATTTAGCATCCAATTAACTATTTCTAACGTTAATTTCATAAAACCCCAATTTTATCTCAAGAACCCTAAATTACATAAGACATAATTTTTTAGGGAAAAATAAAATTCCACGAATAAATAACAAATTGATGTCCAATTCTTCAATTTAAGCTTCAATAAACTTCAATTTCACCATCACTTCCTTATTCCTTCTCTTTCCCCTTTCTCTCTCTCCTTCAACTCCTTTTCTTTATCTTCACAATATTGCATAAAAATTCAATTTCACGCATTTTATTTATTAATGCATACAACTACACTAAAATCATGTACTAACAACTACACTAAAATCATGTACTAAAAACAAATAAAACTCTATTAACTTACCTTGTTAATTTTGGGTACTATTCATCAAAAAAATCCATATACTTTTTCTTCATCTTTTTCTCAAGATTCTTGTTGATATGGTGAGTTTTGGGATCATAGGTTCATGATTTAGTGTTTAATAGTTGATTTTGAAGTTAAAGATAAAGAAAGTTGGCTTGAAAATAGAAGAAAAAATGAAAGAAAATGTAGAAGAAAGAGGGAGGGCTGATTCTTGACAATTTTGGGCAAGAAGGGAGTGTATAGGTGGCAATTAATGCTATTTAATTCCATTAAAAATAAAGTACCTTAATGCATATATTAAAAAAATGCAAATCTTTTCTTTTTCTTTATAGTTAATACCCATAAAAAAGCCAACCCCACATAGATACCTCAATTAATATCATTTATTTATCATTAACATTTTTGGGTCTGACTTTCATCTCTTTCTAGGGTCAAACTTTGACCACTGGTTAGCTCTTGGTTAAACCATCAAAATATACTCGTTTTGACCTCAAATTTGATCCTTGGGTTGTGCTTGAATAATAATGTCTAATGCCAAATAAAATAAAGTACATTTTGGATCCCAAGTGTCACTATTCACCTTAGAATGCACTATTCTCGGCCCAAAAAGTACCATTCATGATACCGAGATTTTTGAGGCGTAACAATATATTTTTATATCTATATAGTTCATTTCTACTTTGGTTGTAACTTCCTCATCCACAGATGGATAGTTAACTTGATCTGAATTGTTAATAATTAGCACTTGAGTTTCAGTATTATGCTCCATAAGCTCATGAAAGTTACCTGTTGCAAAGATCTTTCTAGTTGGTCTCCAAGTTTTCTTCTTTACAGGTTAAGGTTTCCGTACGTAAGAAACCTTCAATTGATCCTCAATAAATTTTAGATTTTCATTCAGCTTGATGAATGGAATCACCTCAGGTAATTCATTCATAGAAGTAACCAAGATACATATCCTTCCAAAGTTTATTCTTCTAATCTTAATAGTTGCTTTATCTATAGTATGGGTTTGCCAATATAGCTAGCAAGGTGGTTGAGACCACTTGTAGTCAAATACTCCAAAGGGAAATCATGTATACAAATCCATAAAGATATTTTTTCTTGTTTAATCTCCTAAAATTTTAATCCAAGCCTCCATAATTGGAGTAATAATGGCTTGTTGTATACATGCTAGCTTGAGCCACTTTCTGAGCGTCTTCAGAGCTTGCAAATTTGAAGAGGAAAACATCCTCATTGTTCACAAGCACTTCCTGCAAACCATGTTGCTTCTAGTTGTTCAAGGCCCATTGCTTCATAACTTGGAAGGCTATCCTCTTGTTTAGGAAAAAGCTAAGAATGATGGACTTCCATCTATCATCCCCGATTTCAAGAAGCTCCAAAATTGGAGAGATAATCCTGTGCTTGGATGTTTCATTGGGTGGATAATAAGTTAGCTTCAAATCAGGTCTAGGATCATCAGCCACCTGCACCCAAGATTTTTGAATTGGTTGAGGATTCATGTCAGAGATCTGAGCATTGTTTAATGAAGATCCAAGAAATTCCTTTAAATTAGGAGCCTCAAATTGCAAAGAAGGTCAGTATCAAACTAATGACTAATAGGTAAAGAAAAATCAGTATGTTAAAGAAAGAACATAGAGTTGCAGTACACTTTAGACAAGAAGAAGGATCACAAGGCTTCAAACAGAACAAGGAAGCAAACATAGAAAATAGGTAGGAGTTTTAGGGTGATGTCAGAGCAGTAAATAAGAGTAAAGGAGAGATATAAACGAGTACAGGGGTAGACAGAGAAGAGTCAAGTATCAATAGCAAACATAAGTTTGAAGGGATTAGAAAGAGCCGTATAGGATAAATCATTGTAGCAGTGAATAATATGTACAGTAACCTATAAGGGAGAGCTACAGAGAGAAGAACATTAACATTTTTTATGTTGGCAATGTCTCTCTCAACTCTACCATCAACATTATTTGTTGTGACAAAGCATTACTCTTGGTCGTTTAACCAATTGCTGAAGATGAGGCATTTGATCTACCCGTATATCAAACATAGAGTGTATGGAGGGGAGGATACATGGATATGGTATGATAATTAGCTTGTTGAAAGTCCACTTATCTACAATCCTATGTTTGTTCATCTGATAAAACGACTGCCAGTGGCATCACGAATCTCTGACTTAATTTGCAATGGTGTATGGCATGGAAACTTCCAAGGATTTCAATCACTAGTGGGGGACACGGGAACAGCAGGTGAGATCTGTTGGTTGTTAAATCCATAAGGGTTGTCTACAAATGAGTCCTGCCATAAGTTATTCCGGTTTGCAACAGTGGAGGTCCCGTGGTTTAAACTTTTATGGTACAAGTCTCTTAATCCAAAAGCATCTTTTATTACTTGGCTAGCGGTCAAAAATAGGTTGAGAACTAAATGTCGATGGTTCAGGTTAGCTGATACTTCGTGTGCCCTATACCATAATGCTGAGGAAGATGGAAATCATTTGTTTTTTACGTGTCAGTATAGTAAAGCCATATGGAGTAGAATATTATTCATGGTGGATGCAGCTTCATATATCTATAAGTGGGAGCCTACCTTGAGGTGGCTTATAAGCTATTCCAAACTTGGAAAATCGAATGGTCTCTTGACGAAAATGATCTTCATCACTACTATTTACACGATATGGAAGGAGAGGAATTGTCGTCTCTACAAATAGAGGGAGGAAGATAAATACCAGTTAGAGGGGAAAAAAAATGAATTGGATCTAAGCCACTTTGTTAGCCAAGATGGTTGTCCATCTCCTACCAGCATCTATGAAAGCTAAATGGCACTTATGACTGGGTAAGGAAACATTAGGTGACGCGATATGTTTAAACTATAAAAACATTTTGTTTGTATTTGATAGACTGATCCTCCAATGAGAGAATACTAGAGAATGGGAAAGAGATGAACTTTGTTATTTTGTAATATATAATTGTTAGGGCCATCGTAATATATTTATTCTTTCATTTTTTTTAAAAAAAATATGTTTTTTTCTTTTCTTATTATCATTTTTTAAATCCTTTTTCTTACTGTTTTTTCTGGGATTTTGACTAGTTTATTTTTTGGAATGGAAGACTCTTAAGCCATAAGACTACTTAATTAGGGAGCCTTAAATTGTTCACACACCATATGTTTGATAATATATCCTCACCATAATTCTCCGTATTCGAGTTCCATGCTCTCCACTCACTATATATGAACTCTTTTTATTCCTTTGCATGTGCCTAAATGCAACATCCCAAATCTGCAACAACAACAACTCTACTTTGACCAATATCTCCAACAGTTAAGATGGGAAGTTGATAATCCCTGATGATTTTTATAGACATAACATTGTAGTGTCGTAACCTCTGGCTATGGTTGGGATTTTACAACAATGTTGAAGAGACAGCCAGTGTTTATTTGGGATCTTATAATATAATAATGCTAAAGAGGCAACCGATGCTTTTTCCTTTTCTTTTTAGAGAGATAGAAGTCCTCATATATTGGAGGACACATGTTATGGTTGGATCTTTCATTTTGAGAGATTAGTGAAGTTAGCTTAAACAAAATAATATCAATAAGATTATTCATGATGATAAAATATTTAAGTTGAAATTGAATTTTGATGAAACCGTTAGGGACTAATTTGATCTTTATTGATAGGCTTTCCAATATCTTTAGTAGCTGAATTGTGTTTTGAACGAGTAAAGTTTGTTTATTGCTCATGACGTAAGATTCATATATAAAAATAACATTTAGACCTTGGGGAAAAGAAGCTAACAAGATGGTGAGGCAAAAAACATAAAATTTAAAAGAGGAAAAAGGTTGGAGCAATGATACTTTCCAATTTCTTAGAGATGCCATAAGCTGGAACTTGAAAGAACAACGCATTTTAGCTGCAAAACACGTACTCTTGTACTGTTTCGTAAATACACAGTCAGCAAAATTTGCCTCGTCGCTTGTCTCTCCCTTATATAGGCCTATTTCTTTATGACATAGATCGACAGTTTTGTCATTTATAGATGTGTAGTTATCTATCCCTAAATTGATTAACTTATATGCATAATTCAATCACTCATATTCATGGACGAATCATGATGTGCCGCTAATAAGTTGAATTAGTTGATTTCATTTGAGATAAGATGATGACATTTTTTATAAGCATTTTATAATTACTCAATAGTAGCTTTTTTTTTTTTAACGTAGTGTTTTAATAATCTGGAGCTTTAATCTTGAGCCTTGTTACTTTAAGGACATTATAATTGTTTATTTTTTTGTTTAAGCTCATTTCTTTCCCTTTTTTCAATGAATTGTAACTCAAACAATCATCTCTCTAATTTTTCCCATGGCTTCTCTAGGATCAAAAGATTTTTCTTCTTTTTTCTGGTGACACAAACATTAATTGCCTTATTCTACTGAGTGTGTTAGAACATTTCTTAAACACAAACATTAGTTAGGTATCTTTGTCATTTCTTAAAGCCTAATGTAAAACCGAAAAATCTAAGGCATTTTCATTTAATTTTTTAATATGTAAACACACTTATAATGTCACTTATTTTAAACTCTCAAATTTACAAAAGCTTTAAAGACCTTAGTAACCACTTAGATGTGTGAAATATAATGTTTAACATTTTTCTAGGTTATAACCAATTCTTAAATTCAAACTTCTAGTTAGAATTAGTGACTATCCTTGGGTTTTTATCATCTTCCCTAAAATTTGATTGATAGAGACCATATTATTAAAATCAATTTTCAATCATCGTTTTTATTAAGGTTGTGTCTCTGTAGCACCCTACTCCTACCCTACACGTACCCGTACATCCATCAGACATTCGGGCACATGCCTGGTGAAAGCGGCACCCTAAAGCAACTCATTCACTTATATCGTAGCATCATAATTTAAAATACAGATACTCAGAGGATTCAATTCCTCATTCCATTTATAAAACATAGTTGCACTGTAGCATTTCATATATACAGTATCACAAATATCTAAGAGCATACTGCTCTTTTACAAAATATGCTACATGGAATGTGAAACTATACCAAAGATTCTAATTAAATTCCACAATCTTAGGTGACTGACCTTTAAGTCATTTCTTGATATCCAAAGCAAAAACTAAACTTCTTCTAGAACGTCTTATAAGCTAAGTCTCCTCTCTCGTACCTGAAAAGCGATGTTGCAATTTTGATGAGTTTTGCGAACTCAGTGAGTGAACCATCATCGATGAGCTCACTCATATCACATAACACAACAATTCATAGATGATTCACATCATCACATGAGGCACATTACTTCACTAATCATCATATTGAATCAAAAACCATTTTGTTCACTTAATTCACATTTCTCATTCAGAATAATTCAAACAATTTCTTTTCTATCTTTTAAAACATACATATCAAATGTATATGCAATGCACATGTGACTCACATTCAATTATTATGTATTATGACCGAGTGTCTTTTTAACTGTCTCATATTTGTTGTGGATACTGGGCTCATTGATAGCTGTCCCGTATCCGTTGGGGATACCGAACTCATTATACATAGTGAACCTGAGGCTCTTAACAAATTATGAGCTTCAAGATCTTTTTCACTTGCTACTCTAGTCACAACTGCCTTTGTTTGATTATGCATATCATGTAATGAAATGCATCAAATCACATATATTCATTCAATCACCTATATTCAATAAACGTATTCACTTTCACATTATCATTCTCACAATTTCATTGGATCTATGTCCGGTATTCAATGAAACGTTGAGAACACTTATTCCTTTGAAGCGCTTCCAATACGTTCACATTTATCAAACTCCTCGAACTATTAAGGTCCAAAATTATTTCAATCACATCATAATCAGTTCAATACAGAAATTTAAACAATAATGAACAAATAATGTGAGACCATCCAGGTTGACTTACAGTACACTCCAGTTAGCTATTACCTCGATGTCCCGGTAATGTCTAGAGGCGATCGTTCGATTTGTGCTTCTATATCATACAACACACACACATTTGCACATTACTAATTTACACAATCATATTCATACTCAATCATACACATATGTATATGTGTTATGTATAATGCATGCTCAATTTGGCTATTCCAAGTATATATCCTTAAACCAAATGTCATAATCATTTGACATGAATTCCATCATTTATTTATACTTAATACACCTTACTCACTTTAATCACCTTATCCATTATCAACTAGGTTCATTTTAGGCCTCATTTGAGCCTAAATACATCATAAGGAAGTGTCCTATCATTAATTGTCTCAAACATCACTTAAAAGACAACATTCCTTCCTTTATACCTGCCTACGATCGTGGTGGTCCTTCCCACGATCATGGTGTTTCTTCCCATGATCGTGACAGAAGCTCGTGGAACTGGCCATGATCGTGGGGATTTTTCCACGATCGTGATAGAACCAAAGTCACGAATTCAACATATATAAAGACATCATTTACACTCCATATTTTCCAAAATTTATACTCATTAATGCAACTTCATTTCATACAAATTTGACTACCATATTGATTGCATTTAAACTCTTAAAACTCTACTCATTTGATCCATTATTCATTTACTTAATCCTATCATTCATTCATTCATTCATAACTTTTTCCTGATTTTATTCTTTCATAAAACATCAAACAATCATCTCCATATTTTATCATTGAAACTTCATAACCTCATGATATTTACCTCAATTTCATTTCAATGCCATTCATAAGACATATAAAAACAAAACATATCCTCTTAGTTCTTATCATTCTAAGAACACTATATTGTCTTTCCTTTAACTTCCATTCTCAATCTATTTCATCCCATAACAACCTACAATCCTTAGTTTTCATACTCTCAAAATAAAAACATAACTTATACATTTATTAATCCATACAAGAACATAACATAATCCTACGCATTTCTTCATTAACAATTTTGCACTCATCATATACCATTTTTACTAAAATCGATCCATCTCAACTATCTTCAAAATGTTTCTCTTAAAACAACCCATAAAGATCATTAATACACTAAAAAAAAGAATACAAACCTCTTTATTTTTACCCCTATGTTACAACATATATGTAACTCCATAATCATGATAATTCAATCTCAAATCATTCATCATAAATATTTCATTTATAACTATCCATGAAGATTAACATGTTACTTACTTGATTTACTCAAAGTTTCGTCAAAATCTCCAAGAAACCTTAGCTTTCCATGTATGACACGATCATCAACATGGAGGTGGAGTAGGTTAGGTTTTCTAGTGGTAAGATGATGAAGATAACGAAAATGAAAGTAGCAAGTGAAGGATGAGGGCAACGTTCAACGTTGATGCTTTGGAGAAGAAAGTGTCGTGAGATGGAGAAGAAAAAAATGAAGAAGATGAAGAAGAAAGCAACGAAGATATGAAAGCAAGTAACAAGTAAAAGACCAAAATATAAGTTGGTCTTTCAATTAGTTAAATCATGGGTGAGACGTGGCATGGCAAGTGACACTTTGTCACTTACCACTTGTCACCTCCTTATGGTTCCACTTGGTCCTGTTTAATAACTAGCCCATTTTTCCTCCAATTTCTAATCCAATTGTCTCCCAATTTTTAATTTCATTTTTTAATAAAACCTAATGTCACTTATCAATAATTTCTACTGCCATTTGACACTTATTTCTACTACTATTAATCAATTTGTCTTGCCACTTGACATTTTTCCCAGTCCAGAAATACTTAAAATCTCAAAAATTTCTCAAATTTCATGAAAAATTCTAAATTAATAATATAATCACCAAAACAAAGATCAAGACTTAACATTCACTATTCATGTCATATTCACATTATAATCAATAAAAATTATTTATATCCGAAAAATGTCAATTGAGTGCATGTACAGTCTTTGCAATTTGTGCAAACATCAATAATCGTGTGTGTGTATGCTTATACTAGTGATATGCATATAAATGTAATGCATTTCCTATTTTCTTAGTGATCTTTCTCATATATAGAAATCTAGGGTTCTAACCTTTAGTATGGAAAAAGGGATACTGCAATTTCACTCCTCAACAATAGTAAGTATATTTGCAATATGTAAGCTTAAAAGTATGGCTTGAGCTTTAAGTTGAATTAAGAAGCAGATACGCTATCCTTGTAAAATCTTTTATATATGTATATTTCACCCCTTGCAAGATTTTATTAAATATAGTATACTAGATCTTGTAGAGGGTTTTCTTCTCTGATTAATATAGGATTAATTATGTAATAGGAGATCACCATGTGTAAATGAAAATCCTCCTTTTGGTTGGTGTAGATAGCAATTGAGGACATTTTTAGTTTTTTTTAAAAGTTATTAGAAAGCTTCCATGCATTCCTGCTTCCACTTAAATCCTTTTGGACTATGTAAGATTTTGAAAATGGAAGATAGAAATAGATTGAACTTAGTAGGAATCATGAAAATCTTGTAACAAGATTAGTCAATCTTTGTACTTATTTAAAGTTTTTGGTGTTACCATTGTCACTATAACATGTACCTTATAAGGTTTGACTTTGATTCCCCTTTATGTCATCATGAATCCTAGGGATTTTCTTACTCAAACTATAAATACACATTTTTTTGGGTTTCACTTCAATTTATACTTATATAAGGAGTTAAAGAATTCTTTTAAATTTTTTATGTGCATCCACAATCATTTTCTTATGATTATATCATCTATATAGTGATACATGTTTCTTCTCAATTTCTTTCAGAATACCATTGTAACAAGTTTTTAGAAAGTTGCTTTTAGGCTCTTAAAATTAATAGGCAATACATTATAGCAATATATTTCTTTGCATGTTATAAATGATGTTTTCGTATCATCCATTTTTATTTCAATTTGCTTGAGTACATGCCCATGAATCTTAACGTTTTATTCCTTGCGACTGAATCTTCTAACCAGTCAATTTTTAATAGTATGTTTTATTTAGATCTATGAATTCAACACTTATTCTTCATTTTCTATTAGCTTTTCTTACTATTATTGTCAATCGTTCATGGTAGACTTCTTTTACAAAGCATGTTGCTATTAGTTTTGAATATTTTGCTTCAACGACATATTGCCTCTCTATTGTAAAATCCCTCTTCTTATATTAAGCAAACCTTAAAAAGTGGGTCCATATGCAATTTATGTACTTCTTTATCACATAACAACTAAGCTCTATAGATGTACATCCATTTGAAATCTATGGACTTTTTCAAAGTTCCTCCTTTAGTTCTAAGTCTATTATACTCTTGATATTCAATTGTCTTGATTTTTCATAGGTTTAAATTGATGTTTTTTGAAAAATTCATTTATTTCTCCTCTTATCTCCTTGGTTGAGTCCCTAACATCTAATTCTACTACATTAATTTGTCTAATAACATTATTCCCTTTGATAAAGGTGATATAACAATGGTTTTTTATTCTTTAAATTCCTTTGATCTATCAGGTGCCATTGGAAGTTAAGAAGTTCATTAGGAGTTAGTATGGGGAGAGTATTTCCCTAGTGGTACACATTATAGGTCTTCCCATGATGAAGTTATGTGTTCAATGTCTTCTTATAATATAAAAACATGCCATGACATTTACTTGATTGAGCATTATTTTATAGGTCGTAGGGAGCATAATTTATCCTTTGGTCTATATTTGGTAACCGCAAAAGCTCGGTAAGGGAGAAGTCACAAGTTTTAATTTATCTGATGTTAGTCTTATGTCTTTAAAGTCTTCGTAATATAAGATGTCCAGTGCACTCCTCTTGTCAACCAATATTCTCTTAATTAGTGAATTTTCTACTGATAACATCATAACCTTAGGGTCTTTATAAGGTTATGTTAAGTTCCAAGTTTTATTATCAAAGTAGGTTATTTTGGTAATCCTGCATCTCTTTTTAGGCTTATTATCTTAATGTTCCCCATTATCTTCATGTTAGTAGATTGATCTCTTCATCTTGTCCTTAATATTTATATACTCACCTTTCTCTAAAAGCATTGATTATGCTTTTATAAAGGTTGAATGTTTGTTAGTTGTTCCCTTATCTATGATTTGTAAGTTGTTTCCCTGATCTTCCTATCTCTTAATGCTTCCTTCATTGACTATGCTTTTCATCACCTATAGAGTTCCTTGAAATCCCCAATATCATGTTCAATATCTTTATAATAGTATGTTCCCTTATTTAACAATTACAAACATTTTCTTTAGTCTTTTTTCTATATTTTTTAAAAGACATATTTAATTACCCTACATAGGGGTGTATTAAATTACTGTAAATTCTTCCATGTTTATATATCCTATTTTATTCATTTTATTTCCCTCATTACTTTATTTTTAATTTCATAAATAGATGGAGGAGCACCTACTTTACTTTTCCCTTTTGCCTTTTATACTATATCATCCTACATTTATATATAATGCTTTATATCTTTAAGGTTTAAATATTTATTTCCCATTACTTAAACTTCTTCAAATTTATAAGGCTTCTTCTTTTGCATCAAAATTCATAAGGTTTTATTAAATCAAAGACAGTTGAAAAAGGGTGTAATCACTACTGTAGTATCTCAGTTAGGTTTTTATTAATCTTCATATTAAATATTATGGATAATCTTTAAGTATTTCTTCACTTATTTGAGATTAGATATGTTGATTTATAGGCCTACCTATATTGCTCAAGAAATGAAATATGAATCAATTAGTGACCTATTAAGAAAAAGTTATTAAGGTTTATCATATGCTTTAAAACTATGATGGTGCTACACTAGTCAGTTCTGAGGAGAATGTTTTGCACTTAATTACATCAGATGTTTTTTAAAGTCCATAAGTTGTTTTTTATACCTATATAATTGATCAACAAGATCATACCACCCATATTAAGAATTTAAGTTTAGAATTTTAGACATTTTCAGAAGATATTCTAAAATATGGAGTGTCAATGGGCTATCAGTGAAAAGGTTGGTTCCTTATGTATGATGTACTAATAGGAGAATAGTGGCATTAACAAAAGACCCGCACAAGTAGCTAAGATTATTATGGCTTGATTATAATTAAATAGATTGTTCTCTTTACTGAAGGATGAATTAGTTCCCTTAATCATAAATAGATTATTTTTTTAGTATCCATTTTCTTTGATTTTTTAAAACTAGACAATAGATGACTTAAATAGCAATACTAAAAAACTTTAACATTTTCACATCAAAACTAAATAATACTACTAGATATTATGTTGACTTTTTATACTCTAAATGAATAGATATGTATATCTTTCCTCAACATATCAGGCCTATAAGATAATTAATTAAATTGTTAGAGTTTCCTCTGACATTATCACTTTGATAATCAAGTTAATAAAAAGACGTATAAGAGTGAAAGAATAAAGGAATATGAGGGTCTAGTGTGTGCCTCTATTATGATATTCCTCCTTTATATAGATGACATGTAATAGTATTTTAAAAAAAACTTTAATATACAATTCAAGATAGAAAATTTAATCTTTCTTCTTTTATCTTTGTCTATATAGAAAAATAATCAAATTTATTATTATTTTCATCACAAAAATGGATAATTTATATCTTTAAAATCATTAGGACTATATAACAACCTTATCTTGAACAAAGTAAGCTTATCATCTTTAAAATTTTTTACCTTTGAGAAAGAATCCACGTGATGAGATAAAACTTTGACCTCTCTCTTCCTATCATTAATCCTCCTTTCCTCTTTTAGTTTGTTTCCTAGCATTAATCATTAGCTTTAAAATTTATGTTACCACTTATGGTAATTATTTTTTACAAGAACTCTCTCTCCTAGAGTTTCCTTCACTAGGATATGATTGCTCCAGCATCTCCCTCCAGCATGATTCCTCTTTAGACCTTAGTTATAACCTAATAATCTTAGAGCTTTGCTCTATCTCATCCTCTCATTTTTGGTGATTAGATCAACATCATTTGTCCTCTTTCTTTAACTTCCCCCCCCCCCCCAATTACAATATCCTTTTATCTCTAACTTCCCTCTTTTAAATCATAATGATCCTAGCACCTCCCAAGTTGGGTTTTTAGGCTCTACATTAATACTATTTCTAGTCAATCTTGGAAACAAGTGATGGGTGAACCTACTGTGTTAAGTAAACTAGGATATTTTCCTTCTACTTCTTTGTTTGACTTTTAAACTAATTAGAAATCAAGTTCGTTTAGTTAATAATTGGGCAATTATAGCTTGGAAGAAAATAGGATTAGAATAGGATCTGATGAATGATGATGATATGCTCATCTTCAAATTCTCTAATGTCTCCTTAGCTGAAAAACCCTTAAGCTTTGATATGTTCTTAATTTATTATGAATTTATTCAATAATACTTAATGAATATTTCTATAAAAATGCTTAAGATACTTACTTTTACTCATTTATGGTTTTAGGTACAATTCGAAAAGTGAAAGAGCCAAAGTGAGCTGAAAGCACTATATTTGGGTCGTTTTCTGAAGATTTACACTCACTTGTCTTTACGGAACAAGAATAAGATTAAAAGCAAGAAAAAGAGAAAAAATGAAAAGAAATGAAGAATGAAGCATTAACATGTCTCATGACCAATTGGGAAAGTTGTATAGCTGTGAGTGAGTGTGTCACGGATGTGCAACCAAATGCATGGGTGTGAGACAACTCTCACACCTATACATAGGTGTATGAGTGAGTAGGTCACACCCACTCACATCCGTGACACACCAAGTCATGGTTGTGAACATTGAAAGCTCACCATTTTTTTAAACGTATCTTTCTAATATAAAATTGAGAGTGTGATGAAAAAAACCTATGAATGTTTTGGTGTGTTTTGACTGGAGAAAATTGAGAGTGAAAAAATAGGACACAACAATGAAGAGGGTAATGGAAGCTCTCAACTGTAAGAGACCCATAGAGGGGTAGCTGTCCCGACATCGGTTTGGAGACGACATCAACACCGACGACCTGATTAAGCATTCCTTCATTGTATTTGTTGTTTCTTTCTCTCTTTAGGAATTGATTGTATTATCATATGCCTATTGTTTGGGTATTGTGAAAAGATGATTCGAATTTGTTAATTGAATTGTTTTATTACAAACCCATTGCTAGAATTTCAATATGATCTGTAATTGTTATGTTGAAATCCATTTGTAGCGACTAATAATTCGTAATCTTTAGGGATAACATAACCTGGGTTAAATGACCCCATCATATGTGGTTGTTTTCTTGACTAATTGGTTTTCCTAATTCATAATGCGGCTGGCCAATTAAATCTAGAGATTGTATCCTAGATTATTCAGAGGTTAGGTTTAATTAACGATCGTATCTTAATTAAACATGACCTAAGGGAAAACTTAGGTTAATAGATCGTATCATTAACCTAAAATTCATAGTTGCTAGGAGAGGTAAAAAGAACAACAAATCAATGAAATATGTTTAATTAGAGTGTAGGCCCAGATATAACCAAAGAACTAGATTCTTAGTGAAATCGCCACTTTCATCATTTTACATGTTTTCTTTTATTTGCTTTTGTTAGTTAGTTTACTTTTATTTCCTTATTTGAAACTAGACCAAACGCCCTCGAAACCTAAAAACTGATTAATTTTATTTCAAAAGATAACCGAACACTCTTTGTGAAATCGACCTGGACTCACCATTGTTATAGTAGTAGGTCTAGTTTATTTTGGTGTAGCATTACGACACGCTTCATGTTAAATTTGGTGTCATTGCCAGGGAGTCTAGTGTTTTAGTTTTAGTTTTATTTTTAATTGGTGTTTTATATATATTTGTTTGCAATTTATTTCTTTTCAATTAATTCTTGATCTCTTCACTTTTTGTTTAGTGTTTAGTGATTTAAAATTTGAAAAAAAATTTATGGACGGAAGTAATTTCTTTCATAACTCATCTTCCCAGCCTTATAATTATGTTTGGAGTGATCATACAAATTTTAATATAGATGAGATAATCAACAGAATTACTTCCCTGATAGTTTGTAGGATATAAAGCAATTCCCCTATAGACCAAAAGCTTCCTATTACGACTCAAGTATATCTCTAGAAGACTTTATCAAGACTTCCAATGCTACCAATTTCAAATTCAACAGAATATGTAGCAGATTCAATAAAATATGCAACAGATTTAGCAGAATATTCTATAATTCCAGCAGGATGGAAGGAAAAGCGTCCAAGATATAGAGAGATAACAAAACTCAGGTTCATCTCTAGAAGATATGCTTAATATTATGACTACTAAAAATATTCAATTTTAACAGAATATGCAGCAAATTCAACAGAATATATAGCAAATCCAACAAGATATTATGCAATTCCAGCAAGATGAAAGACAATGCTAGCAGGATATATGGTGTAGTGCCCAAGATTCGAAGAGTCAGCAAAACTTAGGTATATCTTTGGATGAAATTATCAAGATTTTTACTACTAACAATCTTCAATTTCAACATAGTATACAACATCAACTTGAAGAGTTTATACAACAGTTCCAGTAGGAGGATAAAATCGAGCATACAGAACTTGGAATGCCAAATGGGTGAGATCGCAGAGAGGATCGATCACCTAGAATCACAAAGAAAAAAGGAACAACCATTACAACCTGAGGTATACCCCATGAATGTTAGTGCAGAGACCGTATTGAGTGAGAAGGAGCTTAAGAATCTTGAGTGTAATACTCAAGGAATTGCTTGTTTGGAAGAAGTGGAGGAAGAGTTTGAACCAGAAAATGGTATATCTTTTAGGTCGAAGGTAAATACAAAGTCCCAATTTGATGTTAAGACTGACTTTTCACCTTTACTTAGCAGGTTAGAGAAATAGAACAAGGATGAACAAGTTTAAGAGTCATTCAAAAATTTTCTTAAGAGCTTGGACTCAGTTGAGCTTGAGATTTTAAAGATAGGGATTGTGCTGAATATGAATGAATATCAACCAAGATCCTATCCTAAACAACCTCACGTGAAAGTGACTCAAACTGTGACATCCGAGGATCGTAATTTTGTCACCCAATGACACTAAACAAAGGTGTTTCTTGGGAGGCAACCTAAGAGAAGTAAATTTCTTTTTCTTTTAATTTTTTGCACTGGTTAGTATATACGTGTGTGTTTCTATATTGGTTTGTTTCTTGCTTGTTTTAAGTTCTCAACAAAATGACAAAAAGAATAAAACAAACAAAACAAACATTTTCTTATTTTTTGTTGCTTCTAGGATTATATAGTCATAATTAGAGTATGAATTGACTAGAGAATTGCATAGTAACTTTATCATGTATTTTAACTATTGCGATTGGTCAATGTACATTATCTTTAGAAGAGTAGTGACTAGTATTAGATAAAGTCAGTGAGATTTTGAACCTTAATAGACGGACACATTCATATCAGTCTCATTGTCTTTTGTTGATGTGTACCTTCATGACATGTACATCCTAACTTTGCTTTGATTTTCTATTCAAGACCACATTTTATCACATGTATTAACATGGAAATGATTAGGCATTCTTTATGTCATAAGCTACATTAGCCAAATAGCCTACCCTATTGAAATGGATTTTCCTTTGTTAAGCCCCCTTGAGCTTTATTTGCCTTTTCTTTATGTACTAACCATATTACATGCTTTTAAACTTAACCAAATGACCTACCCAAGCCATAAAGCTAGTGGACCATTTGTGATTGTTGAGTTTGTGGATGTACAAAAGTATAAGTGTGGGGGTTGTACATATGTGTGGGTTGGTTATATGTTGGGAAGTTATTTTATATTATATCATTGAAATTCCCACATTAATGTAGTTTCTTTTAATGTTTATATATATGTATATAAAAGAAAAAAAAAGAAAAAAAGCAAAAGAAAAAGAAAAAGAAAAAAGAAAAAGAAAAGAAAAGAAAGAAAAAATATATACGTTTAAATAAAAGTATATAAGAGGAAGTGCAAATGGTTCACAAAGTTATTTATAATTAATGCATCCTCCTAAAGTTGTAATAAATAGGTTATTTAAGTATATTGGATATGAGGTAGATGTTGTGTTGGAAAGTTCACTCATTATAGTTTCAATGTAGTGTTATCATCAATCTTTATGAGTGATCCCTTTTGATTCATTATGCCTCATGTGGTTTGTGTGTGAGAGCTGAATTGAGTTGTGAAATATAATTTTTGCATTTGTCATAGTTGATGGTACCCAATTCTAAATGAATGTTAACATGTGCACTTGATATCTCATTGAGTGTTACTTTTGCTTCACTAGCTTGATGAATTTTACACTACACTATCCAAATACATCTCACCTTACCTTTGCCCATATTACAACCTTAAAAAGTCTTTTAATTCATGATTAGGCATGTGAATTTCAGTGGTGGAGAAATGAAATGATATGCAAAGATGGCGAATGTCATGATCATGAATGGTGTTAAGTGTACCCATGGATATATTTAGTTAAACACATTTTCTAAGTCTACCATTAGATTGCTCATTTTTTAAAGGTATTGAATGTTCATTGATCACGAGTAAAAACTTAGAATGCTACATTCTTGCTATGATTTTTGAAAGTCATTCATATTTGTTTATGATTATGTATTCTTGAGAAATATAGGGAATAAGTAAATGTTTTTGGTCTATGAGCTTAATTTTGATGTTTTGCTCGAAGACGGTTAAAAGCTAAGTATAGGGGAAATTGATATGTGTATAATTGATTACGAATTTATTCAATAACACTTAAGTGGATATTGCTATAAAAATTCTTAAGATACTTAATTTTACTCATATGTAGTTTTAGGTACAATTCGGAAGTGAAAAAGCTGAAGTGTAACATACCACTCCCATAGAACATATGCCCGAATGTATTGACAATTATTCGAGAACATATTCTATGAGGATGGCACGTTAAGACAATCGCATTACCACATTTTAAAAGTGTCACATATCAAAAGCATTTCAAACATTCATTTTGAATCATTTCATTCACAAACATATATAGTCATAATAGTCATTACACTTCAGAATTCACACATACATTGTACAACAGGTGAGAAATACAATTCTTGATACAAAATAACTGAAGACATTTGTAGGTAAAATTGATCCCAAACACTAACTCATGCCCAATTGCAGTAGCTATACTCCAATTAGTTTAGCTAGATCTCCTCTGAACCTGAAATCAACATTGCAATTTTGATGAGTTTGCGAACTCAGTAAGTGAACCATCATCGTTGTATTCCCTCAAGTTAGATACACAAAGACACGTCATATCCCAATTTATCAAGTATTATATATCATCCATCATTGAATATCACATCACATTTCATCATACCTTATCAAGTACATCAAGTTTATCATGTTTTCATAAGTATATCAGGTAAACTAACATTTCATATCACAACACATCCTCATTTACTTTTCAACTGTATTTTAAACAATTTAATAATTCATTTCAATTCAATCATATGATACATATAAGGGTGTATATGCAAATTCATATGTGACTCCATTCATTATTACTTTGTTGTGACTGAGTACCTATTTACTGTCCCATATCTGTTATGGATACTAGGCTCATTTCATATACTATCTTGTACACATTATGGATACTGAGTTCATTAACAACTGAGCCTGTGGCTCTTTATGCATATTTTTGAGCTTTAAGTTCTTTTCCACACTGGCCACTCCAGTCACAACTCTTTTATCTGATTATACATAACAATGTGATACATCATTGCATATGCCATATTTCATTACCTTCATTCTTGTGAGCTTCTGTCATATGTATCAAATTCATCGGATCTAAGTCCGACAATTCACATTCAATTGCTCAAGCATTTCATATTCATTCCAGCATTTTTCATTCAATTGTTCTCACATTTCATATCCATTCTGGCATTTCACATTCAATTGTTATCACATTTCATATTCAGCATACATATAATTGACTTTACACATCTAGGCACAATATGCTCCAGATAAGCTATTTTCTTGATGATCTGGTAATGTCTGGACATTGATGATCAACTTGTGTATCTATCTTCATGCAATACACATATATTTTACACATCATTAAGTTGTCAATCATATGATTATTC
>JAOQMS010000009.1:225122-237697 GCA_027563885.1 Erythroxylum longipes | reverse complement strand
CTCTAGAACCACCGAAACTCTCTTTTCACCAATTCTCATCCGAAGCCTCACTACTTCTGTTCTTTCACTCCCCTTCATGCTACCACCTGCCAAAGAGACATGCCCACCATGCCTTTCGCAAAAGTCCTCTTTACCCTTGGTACCTAAGCTATATACCGAAAATACCCTCAATTTCTTCTCATGCATTCTTTCCATAAGCTCTTATGCTTAATTTGATGGAAAAATTGTTCATGGGGCTGACAAAGTCACATAAGCAATAATTAAGCTCAAAAAATTCATAAAAGCTAATGTCAAACTAAGATCCCCATCCCCAAACTTAAAATTTACATTGTCCACATTGTAACATCAAATGTAAGAAATGGGACACTTAAGGAAAATAGTAATTGCTAAAATGTAAAGAGATAGAAATCAACTTCCCTTGGGTTGCCTCCTAAGCAACGCCTTTGTTTACCATCGTTAGCTTAACTCCACGTTGCTGAATCTTTATAATAATGGTTTTCTAACCCTAGCACTTCCACCTCCTGCACTTGGAATCCTTTATAGAAGGGTTTCAGTCGATGATCACTGACTTTGAATTTCTTGTTAGTATGTAAGCTTTCAATTTCAACAGCACCATATGGAATTACATTAGTAACAGCAAAGGTCCACTCTGACAGGAACGCAATTTACCTAGAAAAAACTTAAGTCGTAAATGATGAGAAGAACTTTTTGTCCAATCACATAATTCTTCCTAACAATCATCTTGTCATGAAATCGTTTCGTTTTTTCCATGTAAATTTCTGCATTCTCATAAGATTCAAGTCTAAGCTCTTCTAATTCTTGCAGTTGTAGTTTCCTCTGTTCACCTCCTGCATCCATCTTTATATTGCATTACTTAATGGCCCAAAAGGCATTGTGCTCAATTTTTACTAGAAGATGACACAAATTTCCATAGATTAGTCAGTATGGGGACATGCCAATCGGTGTCTTGTATGCAGTTCTATATGCCCAAAGAGCATCATCAAGTTTCTTACTCCAATCTTTATGATTTGGGCTCACCATTTTCTTAAGAATAAACTTGATTTCTCTATTTGACACTGTTGCTTGTCGTTTGTCTGTGGATGATAGGCCGTAGACAAGTTATAAGTGATATGGTATTTCTTTAAAAGGATTTTTATCAATCGGTTGCAAAAATGAGTACACCTGTCACTAATTAATGCTCTCGGTTTTCCAAACTTAGCAAAAATGTTAGACTTGAAAAATTCTGCAACAACCTTAGAATCACCAGTCCTAGTGGCTTTAGCTTCCACCTATTTAGAAACATAATCCATAACCAACATAATGTAAACAAAACCAAAAGAAGAAGGAAATGGTCCCATAAAATCAATGCCCTATACATAAAAAATATCACATTCATTTATTGGAGATAACGGAATTTGATATAAATTACCCTGTTTCTGGCATTGTTCACATGCTTTACAAAATATCTAGGTGTCTCGAAAAATATTTGGCCAATAAAAGCCAAATTTAAGAATTTTCCTAACAGTTCTATTAGGCCCAAAATGACCTCCACAAGCATACGAATGGTGAAATTTCAAAATTGATTCATATTCTTATTCAGGCACACATCTCTTGATCACTTGGTCAAAACAACACTACAATTGAGGATCATCCAAAATATAATATTTCAGCTCACTCTTTATCATGTTCCATTTAGCCTTACTCAAATCATTAGGTATCTCATGGTTCATTAGAGAGTTCATAATAGTATTCCATGGAACCTTAACTTGAAGTGTTAGTAATTGCTCATTTGGAAACAATTCTTGCAATGGTAATGAATCGTACTCCTTCATCACTCGACTCAAGTGATCCGCAACTGAATTCTCTACACTTTTCTTGTCTTTGATATCTAAATCAAACTTTTAGAGTAGGAGAATCCATGTAATCAGCCTTGGTTTTGCTTCTTTCATCCATAAAAGGAACCTTAATGCTACATGATCAGAATACACAATCACTTTAGAACTAAGAAAATAAGGTCTAAATTTATCCAAAGCACACACAATAGCTAAAAGCTCCTTTTCAGTGGCGGAATAGTTATATTGAGCTGGATTGAGTGTTCGGGAAGTATAGTAAATAACATGAGTCATCTTTCCACATTTTTGACCACGGACGACACCTACAGTAGTATTGCTGGCATCACACATAATCTTAAATTGTTGACTCTAATAAGGTGGTAGAATGATCAATACTGAAGTCAAAAGTTCATTTAACGTGTCAAATGCTTCCTTGCATCCCTCATCAAACTCAAAATGTACATCCTTTTGTAATAAATGACAGAGTTATGTTGAAATCTTACTGAAGCCCTTGATAAACCTACAATAAAAACCTACATGGACAAGAAAAGAATGAACTTCTCGCACATTTATGTGGTAGGGTAAGTTTCACACAATTTCTATCTTAGTTTTTTCAGCTTCAATTCCTTTAGCTAATGTTATATTTCCCAAAACTATTCCTTGTTCAACCATAAAATGGCAGTTTTCAAAATTGAGAGCAAGATTAGTTTCGATGCAACGTTCAAGTACACAGTTCAGATTCTCCAAGCATGCATCAAATGAATCTCCATACACAATAAAATCATCCATAAAGACCTCAATAATGTTTTTCACATACTAAAAGAAAATACTTATAATGCATCTTTGAAAGGTGGCTGGGGCATTGCAGGGTCCAAGCGACATGCTTCTACAGGCAAATGTATCAAATGGGCATATGAAAGTTGTTTTCTCCTAATCCTCTGGAGCTATCACGATTTGATTATATCCTAAATACCCACTCAGAAAATAGTACTGAGATTATCTCACAAGTTGTTGAAGCATCTGATCGATGAATGGGAGTGGAAAGTGATACTTGCATGTAGCAGCGTTCAACTTCCTATAATCGATGCAAACTCTCAATCCATTTTGAATTCTTGTAGGCACAAACTCATTATTCACGTTCTTCATCACGACAATCCCATTTTCTTCAGTAGTATTTAGACTGGACTCACCCATTTACTATCCGAAATTGGATAGATTATACCAACATCAAGCAACTTTATGATCTCCATTTTTACCACTTCTATCATTGAGGGATTCAACCTTTTTTGTGATTCTCTTGATGGTTGGATCCTTCTTCCAATAAAATTTGATGCATACATGTCAAAGGGCTAATACCTTTGATGTGGACTATAGTCCACCCTATAGCTGTGATGTGGTTCTTAAGTACTCGAATGAACTTTTCCTCTTAAAACTTAGTTAAATTCTTGGATATGATTACCAGAAGTGTTTCTCCTTCTCCCAAAAACATATATTTTAAGTGCTTTGTTAATTGCTTCAATTCAATTGTAGGTGCCTGGACAATCGAAGGTAAAGATTTCATATTAGATATTGGCAATTTGATATTTTGAAATACATATCTTTTTGGTATTGTTTGCAGTGATTATAGTGCTAGCACCATTTCTTTCATTTCATCTGTAATAAGCAAGTTAGAATTTTGCAACATGTTTTTTGTTAAATTCATGCAAAGAATGACTTCTAACACATCCTTACCATCCAAATAAATTTTTTTTTGAGATAAATAATTAATGACATCAATTGACAAAATAGAATGAATATCACTAGGGTACCTTATAGGTTTAGAAATATTAAAGCAAACAATTTCACCGTCAAACTCCATAGTTAGTGTTCATGTATACATGTTAATCTTTGCCTTTGGCGTATTAAAAAATGGTCGACCCAAAACTATAGAATTAGACGAAGGTTATCCCTCCATATTCAACACATAAAAGTCAGCTGGAAAAATAAATTCGTTAACCTGCACTAAAACATCCTCTACAACCCTTTCAGATAAGTATTATATCTATCAGCCAATTGAAATATAACACGTGTTTCTTTCAACAATCCCAAATTAAATGAAGTATAAATGGAATATGGCATAACATTAACTGAAGCTCCTAGATATAACATTGCTTTTTCAAAGCGGGTATCACAATTCTTGTAGGGAATTGTAAATTTACCTAGATCCTTACGCTTTAGGGGAATCTTTCTTTGAATGATTGCGGACACATTCACCCCTACACTTACTTTCTCATCTCCCCTTAATTTCCTCTTGGACATGCATAACTCTTTGAGAAATTTGGCAAATTAAGGAACTTGCTTAATGAAATCAATTAGAGGTATGTTGACATATACCTTTTTGAACATCTCCAAAATCTCCCTGTCTTGCTCTTCTTTCTTTGAGTTAGTAAACCTGCTAGGAAAAGGAGGCAAAGTATTAGTATAACTTTTAATCATAGGAGATTTAGAATTGACCTGAGTTCCCATTTCTGCTTCTTTTGGAGGAACTTCCTCTTGTGTGGTGCCTATATTTCCTTACCACTCCTTAAGGTAATAGTACTTGCATTCTCTTTTAGGTTTTGCAATTGTTTGAGAAGGATGCTTACCCAAATTTTTATTCTCCATTCGACTCAGTGTAGTAGTTATGTGACACAATTGATTCTATAGAATCTGGATGCTAGCTCTTGTTTGTTTTTGGAATTGTTGGGTATTATTTTGGAGTTAAGTGGTATTCTGATTAACATTTTCAACATTTCTTCCAGTGAAGGTCCTGAAGTCGATGGATGAGTTTGTCTTTGAAATGGTTGTTGATATGAACCTTATTGCTGTCCTTGTTTCCCTTAAGTGTTAAATGGAGGATTCTTCCATCCTGAGTTCTGTGCATATTGGTAACTAGGATTCCTTTATGGTTGACCCGAAAAATGGAGGATTCTTCCATCTTGAGTTCTGCGCATATTGGTAACTAGGATTCCTTTGTGGTTGACCCGGAAAGCTTCCAAAAGCATTTCACTTGTTTTGTAGATGTATCCTGCAAAGTTGGACACATATCAATGAGATGTCCTACCATTATGCAAATTCCACATACCTTGACTTGTTAAGCACCACTTGCAGCCATTTGCCTAACCAAAGATATCAACCCAACTATTTGTTACTCTAATGTAGCAATACTAGCTTTATTAACTTTTAGTGGGAAGGGGTCCTCTCGAATATGAATTGTTGGGAGTTAGCAGCCATGTTGGAAATAAGATTTTGGGCTTTAATAGGTGTCTTGTCCACTAGTTCTCCTTTGCTTGCTGCCACTACCATATTTCTTTCTTGTGGAAGAAGCCCCTTATAGAAATACTGTATCAAGAGTTGTTCGCTGATTTGATGATACAGGCAGCTAGCACACAACCTCTTCAAAGTACTCATATAATGTTTCCCTATGATGTTTTCAAATTACACAGATCTCCTTCCAAATATTTGTAGCTTGAGATGCAAGAAATTATTTCTCTAAAAAAAATGTCTCTACATCTCATTCCAAATGGTAATTGATATAGAGGGCAAGTAATATAAATAATGCTGAGCAGTGTCTCCTAACGAGAATGAGAACGCTCTCAACTTAATATGCTCTTCCTACACCCTATCTGGCTTCATACTAGAATAGACCACATAGAACTCCTTAAGATGCTTGTGAGGATCTTCACCTGTCAAACAACAAAAAGTAGGTAAAAGATAAACTAAACCAGATTTAAGTTTAAAAGCCACATCAATAGTAGGAAAATCAATGCATAATGGTTGATGATTAAAATCAGGGGCAACTAATTGTTTAAGAGTACAATAATTATTTTGATTAGTCATGTTAGAAGCAGTATCAGAAATGGAATCACTAGAAGAATTATAAAATAAATCTAAAGCTAATTGAATTCCTGGTGAAGAGTTAAGTTTTCTGTCAGATGACGATAGATCCTCAGAATTTTATATAACTTGTATTCTCGCTCTGTGTAATGTTCTTTCAAGTTCTGGACAAAATTTTAATTCACTAGTGTGAGAAGATTGTATCATGCACTGAAACTAACCAAACAATAAAATAAATTAACCACAAATAAAAATAAAATAAACCAAATAAATTTTAAAAAGAAAGGATATTAATCTCTGAAAATGATGCCAAAATTGGTCGGGTGTTGTAACACAACCAAAATAACTAGACTAAACTATAATTAGCGGTAAGTCTAGGTCGATTCCATAGGGATTAATTCAAATTATTTTCCTAAATTATCTGCATAAGAAAAATAAGGGGTTTTTGGTTTGAAGAAAATTAAAAGACAAAGTAAAATTAAATATATAAAAACAAATCAAATTAAACACTAACAAAGTGATAAAATTGATGAATGAGTTGAAATATGGTTCTTTGGTTTAATTTCGGCCTAAGTACAATTTCACAAATGTTGTTTAACTATCGTCTTTACACCTCTCTTAAGAATATCGTGAACTAACAATAAGCTCTGTTAATTTCTGCTTTTCTTTAGATTATAGTTAATCAAGAAGAGCTTATTAATTAACTTTAACTATTAGGAAACCTAGAAAAAGTTCCCTAAGTTTTTCTAGACAATCGTATTATAAGTGAGAAAAATACACGAACTGAGTAACAATCATACAAGCTCGGATTGTTTAACTTATGCTATGTTATCTCTAACGATTTAATAATGTTAGTTGCCGCATATAACCTTTAACACGACTCTCACAAATTGCATTCAAGTTCTAGCTATAGGTTTTTGTAAAAAATGATTCAATAGATCATTAAAATCATTCTCATAGAAAACCCAATGAATCCATACAGGATAACATAAATAATCTGAAAGGAGGTAAAGAAAACGATACACAACAACAATCTGCCTATTGTGCTTCTTAGCCTTGATTGCACCTCCGAACTGATGTTAGGAATGCTAGCTATCCATCCCCATCTTCAAGCTCTCACCATCGACCATCCTCTCCATTGACACTATATCGGTGTGAAGAACGAAGAATCAACTAAAGAGAAAATAGAAAAGGGTACTATTGGCTAGGTCTCTCTCGCATGCCCTTCTGCTATCACCTTGTTTCATATTCATTCTGGCATTTCACATTCAGTTGTTCTCACATTTCATATTCATTTTGGCATTTCACATTCAATTATTCTCACATTTCATATTCAACATATGGATAAGATAGAAACACATATAATTGAGTTTACATATCTAGGTTAACTCACAGTATGCTCCAGACAAGTTATTGGCTTGATGATTCGGCAATGTCTGGATGTTGACGATCAACTTATGTATCTATCTTAATATAGTACACACATATTTTACACATCATTAAGTTGTCAATCATATGATTATTCAATCATTCACACACACACACACACACACACACACACACACGCACGCACGCGCGCGCGCACACACACACACACACACACACACACACACACAGAGAGAGAGAGAGAGAGAGAGAGAGATCAATTGACCTTTCGGGTATGTATTAATATACAAAGATCTTGACTGTACTTATACGCTTTTAGATCATTCAAACTTTATAGCTTGTATACTACCATTTTGCAATTAGGTTTATACCTTAAGTAAGCTTAATTTATTCATCAATCATATATGCTCAAATAATTATCCAATTCTCACTCACAACTACTTCATATTCTCCAATGTTCATTCATTTATATCTGACACACATTACTCATATCCTTTGAATCATATTTGCATTCATAAGAACATCTTAATTCATTTAACAACTCATAATTTCCATATTTCAATACATTGATATTAAGACAATCCATTCCTTAAGTTATGACATCAATTAACAACCTAAACTTATCAAACCCTTAACCAATGAATCAAGCAACAACTTAGGTTAATTTCAAGCCTCAATCAAGTACAAATACACCAATGTAAAGTGACTTATCCTTATGTGGTTAAAAAATTACACAAAACAGAAGTTATCAGTACAAAGCATTGCCCACGATTGTGGAGGACCTTCCCACGATCGTGGGATGAGTGAACTGAAAGTTCACCATCCATTTCCTTCAATTTTTTTTAGATTGTAACACCTTTATACCAAATTTAAAACACCTTCACGATCATGGGATGAGTAAACTGAAAGTTCAGTATCCATTTCCTTCAAATTTTTTTCCAGATTATAACACCTTTATACTAAATTCAAAATATCTTCATCATATTCCATTAATTATAACTCAATTATAGCTTAATTCCTCAGCAATTTCATCTCCAATCCTAACTCAAAATCATTCATTTGGCAGCTTATAAACTATTATCTTTCATGCATCAAAAAACAAAACAGAAACTATCATTTAAGCATCATTTTCCAAAACTCATTTCATCATCAACACTTATGTAATCAATCCTAATTTAATCATCATAAACTTTATATTATAACTTATCACAAAGATCAATACTTTACTTACTTGTTTAGCTCAAGTTCCTCCTCAATTCATCAAGTTAGCTTAGCTCTCCATGCATATAAGATCATTACAAGAACAAGATGAAAGTAAGACAGATTTCAGCAACAAGAAGACAACAAGATAGAAGATAGCAGGTTATAACTTTCTTGATGTAGGATTTTGTTTGGATTTTGAAGTGATTATGAACAGAAGTAAAGAAAATTTCCAAAACTGTGAGGGTTTTGACAATGAGAAGAAGAAGAAGAGAGTCTATGGCAATAACCAAAACAAGAAGTTGACACGCAATGCTTTAAGTCAAGGATGAGTGTTTTTGCTTTGGGGATACTTGTCATATGTTTAGCAAGAAACATGTCCTCTCCCTAGCTAGCACACATGTCCTTCTATGAGGCTGCCAATTGTCACTTAAATGTACTGCCATTTTTCACTCATTTATCTATGCCATTTATCACTTATTTCATAGGTCTAGTCATCCTAATTTCCCATATGTCAACTTGTCTTGCCGCTTGACATTTTCCTAGACTAGGTGTACATATAAATTCATCATTCTCTCAATATTAACAATTGACTCCAAGTTGCTAATTATAATCCATCAATTCTTGTCATTGGTAAGCCAAAATACAAGACATTGGAAATGCACATTCATGTCACATTCATTTTAGTTTCATACACCAGAATATGTAAATTGAGTACAATTTGTCTAACTCACAATTCATATGTGTATACTAATATTATGCATTTGAATACAATCATAAAATCATGTCATAAATGTACCAAATTCATTCTATATAATGCCATGCATATGACTCAGTAGTCTAACAATTTAAATCCTTCACCAATTTGAAAGATGGGATACTATATAAAGTGAGTTGAAAGGCCTATATTTACAAGGAATGGCATAAAGCAAGCTCAATTTACCGAAACACAAAATGGCTTTAATGATTTCATTTCTTTTACTTAGTACATTGTATTAACTGGCTATACCTAGCTAAGTGAGTCTGCATAGAAAATGGTAATAATGGCGAGGATTGCATAACTCAGGTAGAAAGTTATGATCTCCTTGCTTGATTTCATTTTCAATTGCATCTTATACTGTTATTAGTTACTAGGCCTTCTATTGCTATTATAATATGATAAATAATAAGAAATTATGCTTTCAAAAGAAATAAGCTGATTGGAGAAAGAACTAAGTATTTATTCGTTTAAATTTATTTTTGGATCAATTTATTTTTTGGATTAATTTAACTTTTTTTACTTTTGATGATATTGTACTAGGTAAGGATTTAGAATATTGTTGCTTTTATGTTTTTTATAATCATTATTGGCTTTTATTTTTGCTAGAATTTTTTTCACAAAGAACATTTAAAGGAATTTTTTGCATAATAGGATTTATAAATTTGCATTTTTCAAAATTAAATGAATAATTAAAATATAAAATAATAATTAAAATATACTAACCTGCTACTTTGTATATTTATATTATGATATAGTTTCCATTAGCATTCTTTAATGGTAATTTTGCAAGTCTAATGCATATATTAGTTTAAGAGTAGCAAATAGACTAAGGGACCTTTGTACTCTATTACAAATTTGCATGTTTATGTGTAGCTATTTCCATTACACTACGTCACCAGACCACCATTAGGACTAGAATTAATGTTCTCTTAGTTTCTTTTCTACTTGTTGACTTCATGAATTTTTTTCTTATAATTTGTTTTAGTTGCCAATGCTACTTGTTTGTAATAAGTACTTTTTTTAAAAGTGCAAGATGGTTAAAATTGGTAATTATATGCGAAATTGCAAGATGGTTAACAATGATAGATCTGGCTAACAATGGTAGATCTTTATCAAATATGGATGAGGAACAAAATGAACCTAGTATGGTGAAGGAGGCAGAAGCTGTAGAGGCTCCTAATCAACAGTTCAATGCTACAATTAGAACTTCAAATAATGTACCTAGGCTAGAAGGACAAGTTGTTATTAGCATTGGTAACATGGTCTTCAAAATTATATGATTTTACATTTAAAATTTTAAAATAATATTATACAATTGTTATTTTTTAAATAAGAAAAGTAAATTCTAAAAAACGTGGACAAGGGTCAACAATCAATGCTAGACTTGCCAAGAAGAAAGCTAAAGGAAAATAAATTAATGTTCAATTTCCTCCTCTGTACTATAAGGTATGCAGTAAGCATGTTAACCTTTTCAAGTCAGAAGTTACCATGTTCACTCGACAACTTGCACCACTTCATGTCTCTAGTTGGAAAGAGATTTCTGAGGATGAAAAGAAGGCCATGTTATTATTTTTAAAGGTATGACACTTTTGTTATTCATAAGGTAAATGGTTGTAATTGTCTCTTTTCTTCCACTCTTTTACCTATCTTTCTTTTTAATATGTTTCAGACATAGAAAAAAGAGTAAAAAAGAAAAAAAGAAACGTACAAAAGCAAAAGAGTTGTCCCATTAAACTTTTGCAAAGCTTAGAGCTTAGAGGAAATTGAAACAATTTGCTTTCAATCCATCTTATAGGTTCATTTCAGACTTTAAAAACTTTTATCTAGAAAAGCAAAAGAGTTATCCCATCAAAATAGTATTTGTTTAATTGCAATAGAGTTTAATTTTGTTGTTGCATTGAATTTGATTCTTAATTTTCCTAACTATTTTTATATGAATTTTAGGATAAATTCAAATCTTCAAATCAAGTGCAATCTTATGTGATACAACAAGTGCATGCACAATATAAAAATCAACATTATCATTTACACTAAAGCTATCTCAAGAGCAAAGATTGCTCAAAGGATGTGGAGGAAGGTGATTGGCAATGGTTGATTGAGAATAAATGGAAGAATCTAAATCTTAAGGTAATTTAAAAATTTAAGTACTTTAACTTATTTTGTTAGTTGTTTTCTTTTATTAAAAATAAATTTTTATTGATGTATAGGAGAAAAGTGGAAGAAATATTAGAGTAGTGCTCTAAAGGCAATCACCTTTAACACTTTTGTACAAACTTTATTTTGATTAATAAAGTGAAAGGCATTTTTCATTAATTTGATATTCGTTTATATATGAATTGATATTAATCTTAAATCGAATTAATGAAATCCATGATACAAAACATAGCATGGAGGAAATCACGATAAGATCATGATAATGAGATTCCTATCATGTGTAATTATGTTAGTATCTAAATAATCCCTAGTCATAGGATTAATAAGCAGGACATTATTAATCTAGACAGACTAGCATATATTATACTCCTTGATTTGACCAAGCAATGGATCTCACAAACTGTAGGCATGGGATGTTTAGAGTTAATATGTGGATGCTTACTAAGAGTAGTAAGTACATTGGATGACTAATGATTAATCTCATCATAACAATGGTGCAAAAATCCTTAGACTTGAGGTACTAAAGGATATCTTGGATACTAATCTTGTTCTTTGACAACATTCCTTGTTACCTCATGATGAGGTCGCTCTTAGGATAGTGATTGGGTACATCTATTGGTATTTAAAGGTAATTGGGTAGCCAATAATGGATTCACCACTCCTGATAGAAAGAGATGATACCCATGACCTTTTGTTAAGGTCATTACTCAGGAGTCTCTAGCCAGAGCAGTTATGTGTCATGAAGAGAGTCTTCAATGACACGTAAGAGTAACGAGATCCTAGGACAAGAACTAAACATCACTTAGACTAGATGCGACGTAGTTAGTCTAGTGGGAGTTAATACATAGTCCATACTCTGAACCAAGTGGGGTATAGTATGGTGAAAGGCTGAATTGCACGGTAATTTTCTATGGAAAGGTTCATAAGTTAGACAATTAACTATGAAAGAGTTTGTGTGTTAATCCACTTATATTCTGGTAAATTGGCATCATGAAACCCTTCATGATTTGATTGAATTAAGAGTTAATTCAAGTGCCTAAAATAATCGAGAACTTAAGGGTCACACGCATAAAAGATAAGATGAAAAACATAATGTGTATGGCCAAATTTAAGTAGGCCACGATTGTGGCCTATGATTATGACTCATAGGCCACGATCGTTATAACACCCCACTCCCGCTGGACCCGAACCCGTCATCGATGGTGATATCCGAGTTCGTGCCCCGTGAGGGTGGCATATTAGAGCACTCAGAAATCGGTATAATTTTTTTATAAAAAAAACAATAAGTACAGAAAGTTGATAGCTAAATCAGCCCATTTTATTTTACAACCATTTTCAAATATAACGATACAATCAACAAAATTTTTAATTTGCCATTTGGGCCCATT
>JAOQMS010000009.1:194843-209196 GCA_027563885.1 Erythroxylum longipes | reverse complement strand
GATGCTAGATGATGCACGATCATGTAAAGGCATTTCTAAACGCCCATGGGCCACTCAAAATTACCATTTTACCCTTCACATCGATGATGGGATGTTACAATCGTGGCCTAAGGTGAGCCTATTTTTCAATTAGGCCATGATCGTGGTCGTGTGAGAGGGCACGAATGAGTACATAAGTGAGTTCTTCACTTATGTACATAAGGTTTTACCACTTCTTACACACTCAAGTGAGAGCATAAGGGCTCTAGAAGGGTTCTAGAGTTAGAGAGAGGTATCAAGAACTTTGTTCTTATAATTTATGCAATTGTTGCATGAATCAAATTGCATGCAACCAGATTCTTGATCTATCTTCCATCATTTTGAGCATCTACTAGAACTCATCTAGATTGGTGCTCAAATCACCCTTATACATTATTTCTTCATTTTCTTTTCATATTCTTGGGTGATCAAGGAAGGGTTTGGTGTATACGACAACCCAAACAAGGAGAAGAAATAAGAAAGGAGGAGAAACAAAAGGCAAAATGTTTTATATTTCACGTTCTTATATATATGTCTATGTATGCATGTATGATTCTGTTTTTTGGGTTTATCATGGTGTTAGAATCTAGATTTTGACACTTCCACTGCATACACTTGCATGTGATGCATGCAACCATGACAAACCCAATAGTGGTATCAGAGCAAGTTTATGCATTTAATAGATGATGTATTGAAAATGTGCAAAGTGTTTGCTAGGTTGTGACTAACATGCATATTGATTTGGAATAATTCGTGTAAATTGTATAAATTTTGTTTTTCTTTCAAAGAAATGTTTATAAGATGTTATATTATGTTTCTGTAAAAGGAAATTACAATTGAATGTTATTTGCTATTTTATTTTGAATTAATTCATATGTTGGTTTTTGGGAATTTCTGGAAAACTTAATGCATGTGTTGATTTTGAAAATGTCGTAATAATTCTAGAACTATTATTTTTCTGATTTTATTTCACATAAATGTTTATGAGGTCTAATGTTATTTTTTTGTAGAAAAAAATGCAATTGAGCGTCATTTTCTATTTTATTATGAATTTAGTTTCAGCTTGTTCATGTATGAAGTTCTGGAGATTCTGGAAATGTGATGAACATGCATGCTTGTAAATTCCATATTAATTTTTATAAAAATTGTTTTTATAAATTGTATGCATGCACTTGCAGATGAGATGTTTCCACATGTATTAGATGCATGAAACTTCTTGTTAAAGTGGTTATCTTATGCATGCTGATGTAATGTTTGACTAGTGTCAGAGGTAATATGACAAGTGTCATACACATGTGATGTGTTGGCTTATTTCAATTTATTAATAAATAATTCCTAAGAATTAGGTTCTGGAATTTTTTATTAGACACATTTAGAATGTTTATAATACTCTGGAATTTTTCCATAATTAATTGAATTTGATTCAATTAATAAATAAAGTCAAAGTCAACATTGGTCAACTTTTTGAAAGTTGATGGAGTTGACTTACTTAATAACTTATAATGTATGTATTTCAGTTATGAGACCTAAATAAGGTTCTTATGTGATAAGAAATGTATTATTTTGATTACAATAACATGCTTAATGCATGTGCTTAAAATTAGGGTTTCGGAAATTTTCTAAACATCGAATCGGTCCCTTTAGTTTCTAGTAGGTTAATTTATTTATCTTGATGATTTTGGCCGTCAAGATAATTTTGGCATGTGGAAAAATTGTTTAGATAAATTTGAGATGACCTAGGGATATTATAGATGACTAATTTATGTACGAGAATTTTGGAAACCCTAGAGATTAATTTAGAATTAATCTAAGTAGAGCATAACATTTCTAGTGTGACTAGATAAAGGCATATAAACTTGGATTAAAGTGTTTAATCTGGACATCAAAATAATTAAATTTTAGGGTTCCTAATCAAATCATATTAATAATTTGGATTAGCTAAGACTAACACTAGAACCCGATTATTTCAAGAGCTTAATCGAATCATGAACTTTAGATGCATAGCCAAGTCACAACCTAAATTAAACCTCCTTTGTGTGATACATGAATTAGATGCATTTTTAGGGTAGTTAAAGACATAGGCTCAATTTAAATTGAGTTGTCTATAATCTGAATGTATATATGTGATATACATATTCAAGATCATTCAAGTAGTAATGAGACCAAAGGATAAATCCCTCAACCAAATATTAAGACTTACACCTTCCATTGATATGGCAAGAACCAGAGTTCTTTTAGAGTTAGGTTGTTGAGCAAACCCAAGCCTGCTCTACATGAATATGTTCAATCCATGGAAGTTAGATTTTTGGATTAATGGGTTGGTCCTAACTAGAAGCATTGATTTGTTGGGCAAACCTAAGGTCAATGTGGATAGAGGCGAAGTTGGGTTATATACATGGGATGTATACAAATCAAGAGTTGATGATCAAATGAGTGTGCTAAATCAACAGTTAATGGCACAAGTTGATAGTTGCATAATTGAACATAATTGGTATAAATGATACCTACCAATTGAACTAAGGTGGCTTGTTGGGTAAACCTAAGGTCATTCTTGGTGATATTGGATATCGACCCATTAAGAAAACTATAAGTTTTCTCTAATTCATAGTGAGGGCTATGACTTTGAATAAGAATAGTGGGACCTATAATATATGTGATTGGTATGCATTAATGTACATTCTAACACTTTCTCTCGTTCTTCTAGGTTATTGAATTACCATAATGTCTTCATCTAGTGTGAACCTACTCTCCCTATTAGATTCCAGCAAACTCATGGGACCAAACTTCTTGGATTGGCTACAGAATTTAAGAATTGTTCTCAAATATGAGAAATTAGGATATGTCCTAGATGAACCACTTCCTGATCCCCCTACTGTCGATGCATCTGATGAAGATTAGAATACTTACAAGAAGCTACTGGATGATAGTGAGCTTGCTAGCTGTATAATGCTAGCCTTTACGTCACCAGAATTGCAAAAGCAGCATGAGGCTGTGGATGTGCATACCATAAGCTACCATCTGAGGGAATTGTTTGATGAGTAAACTTGGTCTGAAAGGTTTGAGACCTCAAGGTTGCTTTTCCACTTAAAGATGGTCGAGAGATCATCTCCACTGCAGTATGAGTTGAAGGTGTATGGTTACATTGAGAGGTTAGAAAGTTTGGGTTTTGTAATGGATCATGAATTAAGTGTAGACTTAATTCTGACTAGTTTGACTGATAGTTATTCACAATTCATACTTAACTATCAAATGAACCAAATATCCAGAACAATATCTGAGCTAATTAATTTGCTCAAAACAGCTGAGCAAATTGTTAAGAAGGACAGTAAGGCTATTATGTTGGTGGACTCTACTTCTGGTTCTTGAAAGAATAACCAAAAGAAGAAGAAGTTCAAGAAGCCAGTGGGAGGTGTTTCCAAGAAGAAGGCAAAGGAGACAACTTCAAAGCGTCTCTGCTTCCATTACAACAAGGAAGGACATTGGAAGAGGAACTGTAAAGCTTATCTAGAGTCACTCAAGCAGAAGAAGGAATTAGATGCCCCATCGTCTACTTTAGGTATGATATTTGTCATTAAGATTAGCACTATTTCTAATCATAACATTTGGATGTTAGATACTAGATGTGGCTCAAACGTATGTGTTGATATGTAGGGTCTCAAAGATAGTAGATCGCTTAAGAAGGGAGAGATAAACCTACGTGTGAGAAATGGAGCAAGAGTTGCTACATTTGTCGTAGGGACATATGTTTTGTATCTTCCTAGTGGGCTAGAGTTAGCTTTGAAAAATTGCTATTATGTACCCTTTGTGACTAAAAACATTGTATCTGGTTCATGTCTTAATAAAGTGGGATTTCATTTAAAATTTTAAAGCAATGGTTGTTCAATTAAGTTGAATGAAATGTTGTATGGTACTGCTGCATTGTGCAATGGAATTTACATATTAGATATGTCTAATCCAATTTTAAATATCAATGACAATAAAAGAAAAAAATGAGATAACCTAAAATCATCTTACTTATGGCATTGTTGACTTGGCCATATAAGTGAGAAACGCATGATTAAGCTACACAAGAAAGTTAACTTAGGGTCATTTGATTATGAATCATATGACACATGTGAATCTTGCTTATTAGGTAAGATGACTAACTTACCTTTTAAAGGAAATGGTGAACGAATGAATGGGTTATTAGACCTAATACATTATGGTGTATGTGGTCTGATGTCCATTCATGCCAGAGGTGGTTTTGTATACTTCATTACTTTTATCGATGATTATTCATGATATGGGTAAGTGTATCTAATAAGATACAAGTCTGAAGCATTTGAAATTTTCAAACAACTTAGACATGAAGTAGAGAAATAACTCGGTAGAAGTATTAAGGCATTTCGATCAGATCGAGGTAGTGAATACTTAAATGAGAAATTTCTAACTTATCTCAGAGATAATGGGATAATATCCCAGTGGACTCCACTTTACACACCACAACATAATGGTGTGGCTAAAAGGATAAACCAAACCTTATTAAACATAATAAGGTCAATGATGGGCTTAGCAAATCTACCGAAATCCTTTTGAGGTTATGTACTCGGGACTATTGTTTATGTGACAAACAAAGTCCCTTCAAAGGCAGTTTATGTTACTCCATATGAGATATGGACTAACAAAAGGCCCTATCTTTCTCACATAAAAGTCTAGGGTTGTCTGGCTTATATGAAGCGGACTAGCTTGAAGCGAAATCTGATAAATGTCTGTTTATAGGATATTGTAAAGAAACAATTGGACATCAATTCTATAATGCTTTAAAGCAAAAGGTGTTTGTCTTAAAGCATACTGTCTTTTTAGAAAAAGAGTTTCTTCTAAGAGAAGACAGTGGGAGCAAAGTTGAACTTAAAGAAGTTCATGATGCTCAAACAGACACAAATCAATTGCCTCAACCAAAAAATGTTGTTCACAGAGATGAGACAATAGTTGAACCTTCTGACACATAAAATGTTCGTAGGTTAAGTAGGATACGCAATGTTCCAGAGACATATGGATTTCTCATAAACACAATGACTTATTTCTCATAGAAGACGATGAGCCTACAACCTTTGGAGAGGCTCCGAAGAGTTCAAAATCTGAAATGCAGCTTCAAGCCATAAAGTCTGAAATGGATTCGATGTATGAAAACCAAGTATGGACTTTGGTTGGCCCATTCAAAGGGTTAAATCCCATAGGGTGAAAGTGGATTTTTAAGAAGAGAATTGACATGGAAGGTAATGTGATTACCTATAAAGTGAGACTAGTTGCTAAAGGTTATCGTCAAAGATAAGGAGTTGACTATGACGAGACATTTAGCCCTGTAGCCATGCTTAAATCCATTAGAATACTCCTAGCCATTGCTGCTCATTATGATTATAAAATATGGAAAATGGATGTGAAGACGACTTTCCTGAATGAAAACCTAGTTGAGAATGTATATATGATAAAACCTGAGGGCTTCATATCCAAAGATGGCAGAAAGGTATGCAAGCTTCAAAAATCTGTTTATGTGATAGGTTGCCAAACTATCAAAAATAAAAATGTGTTTCCAATTCTCCAAAAACTAGGTAGCTAGTGGTGAATCGGGTTGAATCTGCAGGGAATTAATGCAGAGTTACTCAAATGCTCAGAAAATAACAGATTAAAGAATTGATATTGTAGGAGATGTAAATAAAAATAAAAGCAATGCAGAAAATTAAAGGAGAGCTATAGTGACAATGGTGGCTGGCGGCTGAATCCTCAAAACAGGAGAAGGAAGAGATCTGATCTTCTTCTGCTAAAAGGTATTTATATCCTCTCCAATTCATAACCTAGCCAAAATTAGGAGAGATTTCCTAATTAATCTTCAAGTAAGACTCTTTATTCTGGCTTCCCAGCTTGTATTCCGCATCTTCAACAAAGATCCAGCCTAAAATAGATGGCAATTGGGCTTAAAAACTATTCCATAAATTCTGCCCAATTCTTGCCCGATACGACATGGTTATGTCATATCTGCCTTCAACATGTTCTATGCTACACATCAACTGTCCAATACAACATAGTCATGTCGTATCTGTTTCTAGCACGTAGCTTCTCCAAAATAGCCCAAATCTCCTGCATTACGACTCCAATCCTCACTTTGATCTCCTACACACATAACAAACACAAAAGCACATAAAAACACACAAATAATAAACGAACACATGCGAAATGAATGCAAACTATTCTAAAAACCATGCAAGAAATGCAACCTATCATTATGGATTGAAGCAAGCATCTAGGAGTTGGAACATCTGATTTGATGAGATAATCAAAGAGTTTGGTTTTTCACAACATCCTGATGAACCCTGTGTGTATAAGAAGGTTAGTGGGAGTGCTACCATATTCCTTGTGTTATATGTGGATGACATATTACTATTGGAAATAATGTCTCAAGTTTACAATAAGTTAAAATTTGGTTTTCCCAAAAATTTTCCATGAAAAACCTTAGAGAAGCAACTTGTATGTTGGGAATAAAGATCTATACAGATAGATCAAGCAAGTTACTAGGTATTTCACAGTCAGCATACATAGACAAAGTTCTAAATAAGTTTAGCATGGAGCAGTCCAAAAGAGGGATTCTTCCCATGACTCATGGGATAAAACTCTCGAAATCTATGTGTCCTAAGATGCAAGATGAGAGGACTCGCATAAGTATGATCCCGTATGCTTCTGCAATAGGATCAATCATCTATGCTATGTTATGTACAAGACCTGATATATCATATGCTTTAAGTGTTACGAGCAGATATCAATTGGACCCTAGTGAGTGTCACTGGGTGGCTATCAAGAATATCCTAAAGTACTTGAGAATGACTAAGGAGGTATTCTTGATATATGGAAATGGAGATCTCGTAATGAGCAGGCATATGGATGCTAGTTTTCAATCTAACCAGGATGACTCGAAATTCCAGTCTGGTTATGTTTTCACATTGAATGGTAAAGCAGTCAGTTGGAAGAGTTCCAAACAAGAGACGACTGTAGATTTGACGATCGAGTCAGAGTACATTGCAACTGTGGAAGCATCAAAAGAAGATGTTTGGATTAAGAAGTTCATTATGGAACTCAAAGTGGTTCCTAGCATAGTAGACCTAGTATTGTTGTACTGTGACAATAATGGGACTATTGGTAAAGCTAAAGAACCAAGGTCTCATCAGAGATCCAAGCACGTACTCAGGAGATATCACCTCATTAGGAAGATAATTGGTAGAGGTGATGTGAAGATTGAGAGAGTGCCCACAGATCAGAACATCATTGATCCTTTGACTAAGCCACTTTTACAAATAAAATTTGATTCTTGTATACTCACCTATGGTAGTAGATACAAAGGCGATTAGCTTTAGTGTAAGTGGGAGATTGTTAAAGTAGTGCTTTAAAGGCAGTCACCTTTAGCACTTTTGTACAAACTTTATTTTGATTAATAAAGTAAAAGACATTTTTCATTAATTTGATATTTGTTTATATATGAATTGATATTGATATTAAATCAAATTAATGAAGTCCATGATACAAAATATAGCATGATGGAAATCATGATGAGATCATCATAATGAGATTCCTATCATGTGTAATTATGTAAGTATCTAAATAATCCCTAGTCATAAGATTAATAAGACAGGACATTATTAATCTAGACAGACTAGCACATGTTATACTCCTTGATTTGATCAAGTAGTGGATCTTAAAAACTGTAAGCATGGGATGTTTAGAGTTAACATGTGGATGCTTACTCAGGGTAATAAGTACATCAGATGGCCCACTATTAGATTATCATATGGATGATATATCGAATGTCAATGATTAATCTCATTATAGCAATGGTGCAAATATCCTTAGACTTGAGGTACTCAAGGATATCTTGGATACTAATCCTATTTTTTGACATCATTCCTTATTATCTCATGATGAGGTCGCTCTTAGGGTGGTGATTGGGTACATCTATTGGTATTCGAAGGTAATTGGGTAGCCAATAAAGGATTCACCACTCCTGATAGAAGGAGATGATACCTATGGCCTCTTATCGGGATCATTACTTGGGAGTCTCTCGCCAAAGCAATTATATGTCATGAAGAGAGTTTCCAATGACATATAAGAGTAATGAGATCCTAGGACAAGAACTAACATCACTTGGACTAGTTGTGACGTAGTCAGTTTAGTGGGAGTTGACACATAGTCCATACTCCGAACCAAGTAGGGTATAGTATGGTGAAAGGATGAATTGTATAGTAGTTGTCTATGGAAAGTTTCATAAGTTAGACAATTAACTATTGAAGAGATCGTGTGTTAATCCACTTATATTATGGCAAATTAGCATCATTAAACCCTTCATGATTTGATTAAATTAAGAGTTAATTCAAATGCCTAAAATAACCGGGAACCTAAGGGTCACACACATAAAAGATCTGATGAAAAACATAGTGTGTATGGCCAAATTTAAGTAGGCTATAATCGTGTATCATAGGCCACGATCATGGCCAAAGGCGAGCCTATTTCTTAAGTAGGCCATGATCGTGGCCTTGTTGACCACAATCGTGACAGAGGACACGAATGATTACATAAGTGAGTCCTCACTTATGTACACAAGGTTTTACCACTTTTTACACACTCAAGTGAGAGCATAAGGGCTCTAGAAGAGTTCTAGAGTGAGAGAGAGGTATCAAGAACCTTGTTCTTGCAATTATGCAATTTTTGCATAAATCAAAGTGCATGCAACAAGATTCTTGATCTATCTTCCATCATTTTGACCATCTACTAGAACTTATCTAGTTTGGTGCTCAAATCACTCTTATACATTGTTTCTTCATTTTCTTTGCATGTTCTTGGTTGATCAAGGAAGGGTTTGGTGTTTGCAACAACCCAAACAAGAAGAAGAAACAAGAAAGGAGGAGAAACAAAAGGTAAAAGTTTTATATTTCATTTTCTTATATATATGTCTATGCATGCATATATGATTATGTTTTTTTGAGATGTCATGGTGTCGGAATCTTGATTTTGACACTTCCACTACATACGCATGTATGTGATGCATGCAACCATAGCAAACCCAACAAGGAACACAAGTAATTGGGGAAATCAAGAAATGAAATTGGTTTATGGTATAAAGTCGATTATGCGGCCTTTTCAGAAAGGGTCCTTCTTTCATTTAGGTTTAGTAGATGGAGCTTAAGTTAAGTTCCTCACAGTCGTAGGGTACCAAAACAATGGTGAGAAGATTGCATATGAGAAGGTAAAGTATAATTTTAATTTTAAATTACTTAAAATTAAAATTATATTTTTCTTAAAAAATTAAGTTCTAATTAATCATCAATTTTCTTTGTCTTCTATTTTCATTTTTTCTATTTAGAAAGATAAAGATTCTAATGAGCAGCTCGATACTATTAAAGTTTGGAAGGTATTGCGACAAAAGTCAAATGGAACTTGGTTTATTCCAAATGGAGAAGAAATAATTGTATAAAAGTTATAGCCAAATTAGTCTTTTTGTGGAAATTATTAAAATTACTTTACTAAATTTTCAAATTCTATCTAGATATGCAGAATAAGCTTCAAGAAGAGGGATTGAAAAATACATAAAATATTTCATCTGCACCTCTACCACTTGTTGAGCGGTTCAATCTTGTCCTAGAGAAAGAGGCAAGCTATTCACATAGTTTATGTGTTAAAGGGATAACATCTAAGTCCCAAGGAAAAGTCAAATTCTAGCTAAAGCTAAGGTTGCAAAGAAACAAAACGAGAAGATTCAAGCTCAAGATGCAGCTATTAAGAAGCAAGTCATGGAAATGAAAAAAAATTTGGTTGTTTTGCACATTTAGCAAATAATGGAGTAATTCCTAGTTTATCTCTAGGAATGGCAATTTTAGCCCGGCCCGGCCCATTTTTGGACCGGCCTCAATTAAAGATTCATCAAGTGCCACAACATCAAATATTCCAACTAGTCATGTGAGTTTATAAATTTATAAAATATAGAATAGTGATTATTGCTTCTTATCATTATCATTATATTATTGTAAAATGTTAGTATTAAATTTATAGCATATTTTTTATAAAATAATTAATTAATTCTATTTTTATTTATTTTTTAAGAAACAAATCAATAGTGAACTTCATTTGGAAAAATAGCCAGAAAATTTTATTTTGGAAAGTTTTAACTTAAATTAGTACGTAGTAGTTTAAGATAATTATAATGAATATAATTATCTTGGATATTAAATTTTCCAATTTTATATATTGGAAATTAGAATTTGCACATTTTAGTGATTTTTATATATACTAATAATTTTTATTTGCTTATGTGACAATATCTTGGCACTAAAAATTCATATCATTTGTGCAATTTCTATTTTATGGCCACCAATGCAAATTTTTTTTATTAATTAAGTAATTGAATTGTTAAATTTAATAATATTATTTGTGATAAACATGAAATTAGTGATATATTTATGGTAACTTATAATCTTTATTTAGTGACAAAATTATTGTAACATATAATCTTCATACTTGTGAAATCTATTAGACAATATGATCACTGATGCAAATTTTTTTATTACTAATGCAATTTCATTGTTGAACTGATAGTTTTATTTGTGACAATAATAAACACATTAGTGACAATATTTTTTGTAAGAACAAATTTTAATTTTTTTGACGAAATGATGTTGATACTTTTTCCTTTAAATCTTAGTGACCAAGAAGTTATGGATACTGATAAAAAAAGCAAGAGTGAAAAATATGTTGGCGCTAATTTCAATTATTTTAGTGGTGATGATGTTGTCACAACAAAATGAAGTACTGTTATGACTTTATTCTTAACTAATTTATATATTTTTGACAAATTTGTCCTAAATATGTAAAATTACTATAATCATATAGTTTTGTCATATATTTCATCATTTTTAGTGTAAGTACTTTTATCACAAACGTGTTGTATAATTGTAACCACTTTTTTAAATTAGTTAGTATTTCATTAGTGACGGAGGTATTTATGACAGGAGGTGATGACTTTAAAAATTGGATACTTTTAATAGTAGTGACTAATATTACTACTTTTAGTGACAATTTTTGCGTTAACTAAAAATATAATTTCTTGAAATGATTTCTCAATTTATTTGAATTGGTTTGAAGTTTTTATAATATGATAGTTTGCTATCAAATTTTCCTAGATATAGACATGCATACATTTATTCTTTACTCTCTTATGATGCCTAGGATAAGAGAGTATTTAGAACTTCCCTGTTCTGAGAGCATAAGTTAGAAATCAACTATATAAATCGGGCCAATTAGATAATCTTTAGTTTTTGAAGTTTTTTCATACACAAACCTCCATATATTAGATATTTTGTTCGTTTCTTTAATTTTTATTTTATAATATTATCATAATTTATGAAATTATGTTATTATAAAATTGTTATTAATGACATAACCTAATAATACTAAATAAAATTCATTATCGTGTACATAACATTTTTTCATGCGTCTTCACGACATCTAGAAAGGAATCGTACTATTACTTAAACCTCTTTTTCGTGGATACTTTTCAATACATTTAAAAATTAAACAAGTGATTAGTTTAGTAGCTAGGATAACAATTAAACATAATTAAATTATGTCACTAATTTTAATAAACATATTTTTTATAAATTATGATATCTAATTTTACATAATGATAATTGAAATATGGTTAATATTTTACTCATAATAATTTAAATTATTTTTGAATAATTCACCTTTATTTTATTCACTTAATTTACGTAGGCATTTTGAATCTAACGGGTTTCCAGATATTACTAATTTTCAAGCATTTTATGATATTTAACATGATAAATAATGTGATATAAAATTTTTTAAATTATACGGAATAAAATAAAATAAGACAGTAACTGCTTGAAAGTAATAAAAGCGCACAATATATAAAATTGTCTTTTTACAAAATAGAATATCACTCGCACTCGCACGTCGCCCCATTTAGACTTACCTATACATACCTACTGGATGCGTAAGCAGTAGTGGGACCGTGCTGGTGGCGATGTATATATTTGTAAATTCCACAAATCACAAATATTTTGAGTTTCAACAACTTCGTCTGACATCTCTCTCTACCTAATCTCTTGAGTAGATGAGCGACATGAGAGTTTTGGCGGTGCTTCTAGTCCTAGCCGCGCTGGTGATTTCACTGCAACTTCAACGAGTAGAGGGTGCCGGTGCTTGTGATTTTTATGAAGGAAGTTGGGTTAAGGATGATGATCATCATCCTGCCTATGGAACAGACTCGTGCCCATTTATAGAAAAGCAATTTGACTGCTTACACAATGGTCAATCAGATCAAGATTTTCTCAAGTACAGATGGCAGCCTCTTGGATGCAACTTACCAAGGTACTCTTTTTTCTTCTTGTTTTCTTGTTTTTTTTTTTTTTGGTGATTGAACATATTAGCAGCATAGCAATGTACGTACATATCAGGAAAAGAACAACGAGGGCTAGAGCTGATAATGCCCTTATAAGCGGGGACTCTGCAATTTTCTTGCATTTAAGGGGTTTGCATTCTATATTTGGCTCCTAGTAGACAGTACATATATCTGCATTCTTCATCTTATTGTAAACTGTGGCAATTAATTATTGCATTAGCACTTCAGCTTGAATTATATTTCACATGCATTGTCACTATACCGTTCACGTGAAAGAGACATGTACTCCATAAAAAACAACCAAACTATTATTCTTCCACACTCCAACAAACAACCAAAAGACAATATGGACCATATCCATACATTTCAATTAAAAAAGAGCTAGCTTGATATATGGCTATATGTATCATGCATGCGCAGTTTTGATGGTGAAGATTTTTTATCAAGACTACGGGGGAAGAAGATAATGTTCGTAGGAGATTCACTGAACTTGAACCAATGGCAGTCTCTCACATGTTTACTTCATGTAGCTGTACCGCATACCAAGTATACATCCACAAGAGCAGGTGGCCTTTCCACTTTCTCATTTCCGGTTAGTACTGCACTCCTATTTAATCACAGATTAATTGCTAGTGCATGCACCGTGAAACGAATTAATTAATTAAAATGAATATATAATTATTTATAAGAAAAATTATCTAAGTGTTGTTGTAGGCCTATAATGTTGAGATAATGTTCTATCGGAATGCATTCCTGGTGGACATTGTAAGTACAAGCAGTGGAGCTGTTCTTAAATTGAACTCCATTGAAGGTGGAGAATTATGGAAACGTATGGATGTCCTCGTCTTCAACACCTGGCATTGGTGGCTTCATACTGGAAGAAAGCAGCCGTATGTTTGTGTGTGTGTGTGTATTTATTTTGCGTTTAATTAACAAAGTAAATTAATCGATGTTGCCGCTGTTTGTAATTGCAGATGGAATTATATCGAGGATGGAAACAATACATACAAGGATATGGACCGGTTGGAAGCATATGAGAAAGGATTGAGAACATGGGCCCAATGGGTTGGAACAAACATTGATCCTGTAAAAACCAAGGTCTTTTTCCAGGGGGTTTCCCCAGATCACAACAAGTAAGTCGAAGCTCAAGATATTTGTATGTGATATTATATATAACGAATATAAGATCGATTCATGGATATATGCAGCGGAACAGAGTGGGGAGATCCAAATGCCAAAAACTGTGGGGGACAAACACAAGCATTAAAAGGAGGGAACAATTATGTATATCCAGGAGGGCCACATCCTGCAGAAGTGGTATTGGAAAAAGTAGTAGGTGGAATCGGAATGTCGAAGGCATTAGTGGAAGTATATTTGCTTAATATCACAAGTCTATCTCAACTCAGAAAGGATGCCCATCCTTCCGTCTACGGCCATGGCGGTCACAATGATATGGATTGTACTCATTGGTGCTTACCTGGTCTTCCTGATACTTGGAATCAACTGTTATACGCAGCTCTCTCCCCACTCCTATGAACTGTCTACTTGATACCCTTTCTTTATATTTCTTTTAAGCAACCTAAAAACGACTATTCTTTAGTGTAATACCAAAATTGGCCTTATATACAAAAATATAATAATTTTATAAAATATTCCCACGAAAACGACAAGTTCATATCTTCGCCCTGTTATTAACAACTATGTGGCTATGCAAAATTTAGGTAATTACCAACCTTATTGTCAGAAGAGCATTTCGAAGGAATTGAAATCTTACTTAATAAGGTACTACTTCAACAATCACGTGTTATCCTACCAAAGCTAATTTACATGCCAATAGTTATATAATTATTATTTTGATGATTATTGATGATCATTAAAATTAATTTAAATTATATATAT
>JAOQMS010000009.1:179504-192462 GCA_027563885.1 Erythroxylum longipes | reverse complement strand
GGTATATCGTCCCTCCTTAGCGACGGTATGTTATACCGTCGGTAACTGAAATTGCTAAATACCGACGGTTTGTATACTGTCGGTAAATGGCGAAACAATTAAATTGCGGGAACGATTCCCACATTTTTTCCCGTCGCCAAGACTTTTAGCGTCGCTATTTTCTGTCGGAGATTTTTGCGAGAAAGTTTTCCGGCAGTATTGCCGACGGATATCATGTCCGTCGATAATACATTCTATTTGCCGACGGATTAATCACTTTCTGTCGGTAATTATCGACGGATTTTGTTCCGTCGGTAATATTCGGACGCGATTATGCAATTTTCTTGCAGTGAAAGGATTAAGTCATATGGTAAGCTTTGTATGCAAAACAATTTGGATGGTGAGGTAATTGATGGGATGAAAAGGGTTAGTTATGTTAGTGTGTATAACGATTGGGCCTCCTAGGGGGTGGTCGAGTTGCTAGAGTGGGGGCATGGGGACAAAAGGTCTTATGTTCGAATCCCCCTACCTACAATCTCTTGATTGAGCTTGTCATACAGGGTTTGCCTAGTGCGGAGCACCCGGTTGACATGATTTGTAGGCTATTGCATCAATCAGAAGATTTACCCAGTGCGCATCCAAATGATAGAGATTGCAGGTTCCTCCGTTCCAAAAAAAAAGTGTATAATGATTGGTATTCAATAAGACTTGACAAAGACTTCACCGATAATAAGTTTAGGTGAATATGACAAGCTTTTTAAGGACTTAGTAATAGCTTCTTATCAATGGAGATCAAATCTAAATCACTGTAAAAAATGGATCCCTACTAGTAAGAGATTCAAAGAGGAGATTACAAAGAGCTTATGGAAATGGACTTGCCAGAAGGGAACCACGATATCACTAATAAAGTGCAAGGTTCTGAGCAAGACAACTCAATATCAAACCAAGAACCAACGAATTTAGTTATGGAGAATTTCGTTGGTCTTAAATTGAGGAGACCAATCAAACTTAACCTGAGGAGACTCTAACTCTTACTCCTTTTGTTAAGCTTTGTGAGAACAATAACAAGGGTTCATATTCTCCCTCTCTATCTGCTAGGCTGTGCTAGGCTTCACCTATCTCCTCGATGTAGACTAGTAACACTATCAATTCCCTATAAGATTTGCAAGCTATTATAAGAACTTGCACGTATTGTAATTGCTTCAAACCTCCCATCAAGAGAAATCCAATATAAAGCTCATAAGTAACAACTCTTAAACTCCACCCTCTAAATGTGTATAATATCCTTTAATAATAGAAGGCTCAGTAGTCTTTAGAGACAACAAATTCTATATGCCTATTTATAAGATACCAAACCTTTCTTAGTTCGTTTTTTAAAAACAGAGCTTAAGGAGGATAAATGTAGGAATCTTAACTTCTTAAGGAAGAATTGGTCCTTAGTATCTAACCATCAATCTCATGATAATGGAATATTAGTATATGTTTTTCCCCCTAATAAGATTGAAGTTCTTCTCTTTATTATTACTATTTCATCGTTTAATAAAAATTTTAAATGTTAACATAACCTTACATGTGTCCTTTGTTCATGTCTATACTTTTCAAAGAATCTCCTTGGGAATTAGTATTACAAACCTTATTATTGATCTCAGTAATTATATGAGCAACATAAAAGTAATTGCAAAAGAGGGATGGACACTTCTACATTTGGAACAACAAGAAATACTGAAGATGGTTTCCAAGAAAGAAACTTGAAAGAGTTTTTGTGGATGCTTAATGGTTAATAACTTTCCCATTGAGTAAAACCATTTTCAATAATCCCCAATTCTCAAATCAGACACACGTTAAAATTCATAATCTCATTAGAGTGTTACAAAAGAAGGCCCCTTTTAGATTTAACAACTTCTTAATGGAAGATGAGAGTTTTGAACAAGTAGTTGTAAAAGAGGTAAGTTATGAATTTTATGGACATAAATCCTTTATTTGTAAGAGAAAAATCTAAAATTTTTAAGAGAAGTGATAGATGCATAATTGATCATAATTATACCCCATATTTGATGTATTTTTGCTTGATATTTTATACTTTTATTATATTTTTGGTACTTAATTTGCTCAAAGTGTGTTTACAGAGTATAATTGCCTTTATGGACTTAAAGGAGAAGAATTCGAAAAAAAGCACAACATAAAATGAAGATTCGAAGCATAAAAGAGATGTATGGCCATGCGAATGCCCCTGCATGTCTCTTAGGTCATGCAGATTCACAATTTTCATAGATTTTGATTATGCATGGTTTCATCTATGACCGTACATTAGCTCGTGCATCGGTCAAAACCCTATAATTTAATATAAAAGGCATTTTTGGAGACAAATGGAGGAAGAAGATGTACAGAGGCATTCTGAAACTCTTAGAGGGGACTTAAGGGGCGATTTTGATCCAAAGAAGTAGGAAAACACAAAGAATTCATCAAAAGATCCATTAGAATATAAAATCAAACCTCTACATGAAAATAATACTTGATAGAAGACAAACAAGGAAATTTAGAATTATGAACCATTGTTTTCAATTGGTATTTCTTTCTATTTATGTTTGATTTCATGTTCAATCATGCGTAACTAAACGTCTTGTTAGTGTCTAGGTTAGATGAACCTTATATTGATAACTTAATATGATTTGATTCTTTTATTAATGCAATTGGTTTGATTGTTATATTGTGATCTGAATACATGTTTTATTTATGTTCTACTATATTCAAAATATTATATCATAATAAGATTTTATATATAAAGATTGAGAAATCTTGTTTATGAATATATCTACAGTAATTGGAAGGAGTTAATTGCAGCCCTAGAGACAGGATGACTTAAATCTTTCATATTATGGTCAAAATTAATAGAGGAATCCACAAATCGGTAAAACAATCCTATAAACTTTAGCCTAAGTAATTTGGTTGAAAACCTTAGGACTAGTTGTTAATATACTGAAGGTCACCTATTAGCATACCATAGGAATCTCCACAGTCTAATAAATCAACAAAACAATTACATAATAAAAGATCAATTTGTTAAGGGTTTAGGGGGGTTTGAAACCTAGATACTAATCTTTTGTATCGATAATTTACTAAGTGCTTCCTTAATTCTCTGGTTTAATCTTGTTGCCAGTTATTTTACTTGAATTATTTTTATTTTCTTTTAATTAAAAATCACAATCAATTCATAGAATAGATAATAAAATAATGGTAACTACTGGTAATCATTGCCTTTTAAGATTGACTTGTATTTATAGCTATAGCTATGTCGTGCACTTGCTGTAATTCATAATTGACACACTCATTCAAAGTCAATCAAGAAACTAAAAAAAATGGTTCTTAAAAATTATAGAAACACTTAACAAGTAGTAGTTAAAGCTAAAGCTAAGCTCCTTAAGTCTTAAAATAATCTCTACTTGTTCCTAACAGATGTTACTAAATAAGAAGATGAGAAAATAACTCTATTAAACTAATAACAAGGTAATTGAGTTCAATTTCTCCATTTTGAACTAGTGGTTAAGAATACATTAGTTTAAAGATGGTGATGGGAACAATAGTTTCTTCCAAAAATATATGCTCTTTAGGAGAAACCAAAATAGAATTACTTTTATCTAAATGTATTAAACGAAATGATTCATTCTCAAACTATAATCTTACAAAAAACTCAAAACTACTCCATAAATACTCTTAGTAGTCATTCTAATTTCTCATATTTTATAAAGGCACTTAAATCATTCATTTATGAGCAAATCATTGAATATAAGGTGGAAATCTTGATCAAACAATTTAGTGATACTAATGTGGGTAAGACATTATTTGATCTTTGACTTAACTAAGCACTTGGTTCTGATGGACTCAATGTACTTTTCTTTCAAAAGACCTAGTCTTACACCAAAAACAATATAATTGATTCTATGTTAGAGTTCTTCAACCAAACAAGATGTTAAGGTAAATTAATAAAACATTTATAACTCTCATTCCAAAGTCTGCAAATCCCTCTTCAATGAAGGAATTCAATTATATCTTTTCTTGTAGTACTAGATACGAAACCGTTTCTTCTAGGTTTAAGTTTAATTTTTTCTCTTAAGCTTTAATAATTTCTTAAAGTTCTTTGTGATTATATTTATATCATCCTCATCCCTCTCACTTGTATAGGTCTTATATATAATTTCCCTCCTCTTTAGAGACTTTGAAAATCACCTCTTCTTATTGAAGTTAGCTCCTTTTAATGTAATTCATTCATCTACATCTCATACATTAGTGATTAGATTAGCTTTTCGAATGGTATGGTCCTTAATTTTTATATTTTTCTTTATTGTATTTCTTACAGGTCATGTTCTGTGCTGAAGAGTGTCGATAATTGTCCAACCTCATTTATCTTCTTTGTAGTTTGCGATTGTCCGTCTATTAAGGTAAGTTGTTTAACTAAGTAATATCTACAATGTAATCGATTTTGTGTTGCTCTTTACAATTTTACTTATAACAATGATTGATGAGACTTTAGGCTATTGTATAATAGTGTAAGTATTTATGTTTAGGCATGGTCTATATTAAAACATAAAGACTTGAACTTGTAGGCGATTAATTCAAACTTAGTATTAACATAAGAAATTCATGTAATTTACAAGACAATTCTTTGCATAATAAACACCTAGGATGGTATATAGGTTGAAAACCCATGATGTAGCTCCCATGAGGTTTATCGGTGAAAAATTCCATGAACCTAGGAGTCATAGAGAGAATTTTCTTTCTTGATTCATATGGTTTAACAATGCCACGTACCATAGTGCTTGTTTAAAATCAAACTTTGGAAATCAACTTGTAGGTGATTAACGCAAACATAGTTATCTTGGTTTTTTATGTTGTTGTTTGAAATATTATGAGATTGATTGATTTATAGATGTATGAATTACATAAGTATTTACTGTATATCGAATGAGTTTGTATAATAGTTGATGATTTGAGGCATAATAAACCTATAGGATGGTATATAGGCTACAATTCTGTGATGCAGCTCCCATGAGGCTTATTGGTGAAAAATTTCACGAGCTTAGGAGTCATAACAAGAACTTGCTTTGATTCATATTGTGTAACAATGCCACATACCATAGTGCATATTTAAAATCAAACTTTGGAAACTAACTTGTAGGTGATTAATGTAATCATAGTTATCTTGGTTTTGTATGTTGTTATTTGGAATATTATTAGAATGATTGATTGCTAGATGTATGAATTATATAATTATTTACTGCATGTCGAGTGAGTTTGTATAATTATGGATCATTTGAGGCATAATAAATCCCTCGGATGATATATTGGTCGAAACTCATGATGTAGCTTCAATGAGGCTTATTGGTGAAAAATTCCACAAGCCTACGAGTCTCAGCAAAAACTTGCTTTCTTGATTCATATGATGTAACAATGCCAGGTACCATAGTCCTTGTTTAAAATCAAACTTTGGAAATCAACTTGTAGGTGATTAATGCAATCATAGTTATATTGGTTTTATATGTTGTTGTTTGGAATAATGTTAGAATGATTGATGGCTAGACGTATGAATTACGTAAGTATTCACTGCATGTCGAATGAGTTTGTATAATTATGGATGATTTGAGGCATAATAAAACCCTACGATGGTATATAGGCTGGAAACTCGTGATAGAACTCCCATGAGGCTTATCGGTGAAAAATTCCATGAGCTTAGGAGTTACAGCGAGAACTTACTTTCTCGATTCATATGGTGCAACAATGTCATATACCATAGTGCTTGTTTAAAATCAAACTTTGAAAATCAACTTATAGGTGATTAATGCAAACATGGTTATGTTGCTTTTGTATGTTGTTGTTGGAATATTGTTAGAATGATTGATTGTAGAAGTATTACATGCTCTACATGAAAATTTTGCATATTTTTACCATAGGACCATGTCTTTTAGGTGTAGAGTTAATTACTTTTCTCTTTTAAGCTTTAATAATTTTTTAAAGTTCTTTGTGATTATATTGATATCATCCCCATCACTCTCACTTATATAGGTCTTATATATAATTTTCCTCCTCCTTAGAGACTTTAAAAATCACTTCTTCTTGTTGAAGTTAACTCCTTTTCATGTAATTAATTCATCTACATCTCATAGGTTAGTGATTAGATTAGCTTTTCGAATGGTATGGTCCTTAATTTTTATATTTTTATTTTTTATATTTCTTACAGGCTGTGTTCTGTGTTGAAGAGCGTAGGTAATTGTCCAACCTCATTTGTCTTCTTTGTAGATTTTGATTGCCCGTCTATCAAAGTAAGTCATGCAACTAAGTAATGTCTACAATGTGGTCGATTTTGTGTTGTTCTTTGCAATTTTAATTGTAACAATGATTGATGAGATTTTAGGCTGGGTATAACAGTGTAAGTATTTATGTTTTGCCATTGTTTAAATTGAAACATAAAGACTTAAACTTGTAAGTGATTAATTGAAATTTAATACTAACATAAGAAATTCACATAATTGACATGACAATTCTTTGCATATAAACTCTTAGGATAGTATATAGGCTGGAAACCCCTGATGCAACTCCCATGAAGTTTATCGATGAAAAATTCCACGAGTCTAGGAGTCACAACGAGAATTCGCTTTCTTGATTCATATAGTGTAACAACGTCACATACCATAGAGCCTGTTTAAAATCAAACTTTAAAAATCAACTTGTAGGTGATTAATGCAATCATAGTTATCTTTGTTTTGTATGTTGTTTTTTGGAATATTGTTAGAATGATTGATGGCTATATGTATGAATTACATTAGTATTTATTGCATATGGAATGAGTTTCTATAATTATGGATGATTTAAGGCAAAATAAACCCATATGATGGTATATAGGTTAGAAACCCGTGATGTAGCTCCGATGAGGCTTATCGGTAAAAAATTCCACAAGTTTAGAAGTCACAGCGAGAACTTGCTTTCTTAATTCATATGGTGTAACATTGCCACATATCATAGTACTTGTTTAAAATCAAATATTGGAAATCAACTTATAGGTGATTAATGCAATTGTAGTTATCTTAGTTTTGTAAGTTGTTGTTTAGAATATTTTTAAAATGTTTATTGGCTAGATGTATGAATTGCATAAGTATTTATTGCTTGTCGAATGACTTTGTATAATTATGGATCACTTTAGGCTTAATAAACCCTTAGGATAGTATATAAGCTGGAAACCCGAGATGCAGCTCCAATGAGGCTTATCAGTGAAAATTTCCACGAGCCTAGGAGTCATAACGAGATTTTGCTTTCTTGATTAACAAGTGTAAACAATGTCATGTACTATAGTGCTTGGTTAGCATATTGTTTTATTTGATTAATACTCACATATGTTTAGTTTGTATAATCGTGAACTTATATTGTGGGATAGGTTGGTTTCAATTTGGATGGGATATTTAAGTGTGAATGGTTTGATACAACTCCTAATGTTGGAACAAAAGTGCAATGTTGATACAATCTAGTTAAAATCAACCAGCAAAGAAGATTTAGACAATTTGAACCTTTCATGTTGGTGATGTAAGTGATATAGGTGTATTATGTCCCTTTTCCTAGCTAACGATAAGATGAATTAGATTGGTTAGTCGTATGCAAAGTAAAACCTAGAGGGGTTTTTGAATTACATGGAAAAGGGGAAAATAAGAGAATTAAAAGTGAAGCGTTTCAGCTAAGTGTTTATGAAATAAATGCATGTGTAACATATGACAAGAATGAACCTTTGAATGATCTAAATAATGAATATGTTGAAATTTCATCTGGAGAGGATGAGGAGGGCGAGAGATATGAAGAGGAGCCTGAGTTTGATTCTAATTCTTCAGAAAAAAGAAGAAGATGGTGATGATTTCAATTTACAATTAAGCATTGATAACGATTAATTTGTGTTTGTAATATAATATTATATGAATAAATCAATGATTGCATCTACAATATATTGTTATATATTGAATTTATATTGTTCTATTACTGAAAAATTCAATAAAATGTGAATTTCAAGTTAAAAATATGTCATCAAAGAGAAAACAGGATATGATGCGGCCAAGGTTTAGGTTACAACGATTTCAAGAAGTCAATGCATTTTCAAGTGAAACATCACATTCTGCAGATGCTATTACACATCAAAATGAGGCATTAGCTTCTGTACCTGCTGCTACACCATCCAGCAGTCTTGGTACACCATCCACCAACCCTGCACCATCCATCACCTTTATGCTGACAGAGATATCAGGGGTGAACATTGTAGATGAAGGAGGCAACCTCCAGCCTGGGGCTAAGGGAGTTGATGGAAGAGCATACATCACAATTGTCTTATAAGTAAAATTCTAAAAAAATTTTAATATATGATAATATCATAGGTTTATGCTGAAGTTATAGGTTTTAATTTGAAAATGATCTAAAATAACTTATATATTAGGTTGGTTCCATTTTGGAACGTGCTTGAGAAATATCTCATCCAAGGTCAAAGAGAGGGTAGATCTTAGGGATTAAATATAGAAGAATGTCTCTCAACTGACAAAGGATTTTTATTATCAGGAGTTTGAGGTATACAAAATATTCTTTAATCTTTTTTAGTTTATCTAATTTTATACATTAATTATATAAATATTGTCATTTATAAGTACTTATAGTATGTTTTTTCTTTTTTAGAAAGATTTTTTTAGGATCCAAAATTTGATGTTGTAGTTTATAATGTATAGGAAAGGCAAGCTCATACATGTTATAGAAGCAAGAAAGTTTCTATAACAGAGTGCAATTTTGCTGACAGACGTGGAGGACCAGACGGAGGAAGCCTACCTATACACACTAGAGGATCTTTGACCTATTAGGAGAATGCACTTCAACTTGTAAGTATCAAAACTTTACACTTATATTCTGACTTTTGTACTTTGATGTATGAAATTTAAAATAAAAATATATGTGCATTATGGAAAAGAATAACGTTATAAATGTCTGTTGCCATTAATGACTGTGTTGTTAAGTTAAATTTTTGTCTAAAAAGGGGTAAATATCATAAACATAGAGGAAATTCTTCCAAAACTTTTGTAAATTGTAGTTCACTTATAAAAATTTATTCTTATGCAGGAAAACTCTATGTGCAGGAAGCCTACACCACGTCAGCTCTTTTTGCACACTCACACCAAGGAGCATGATAGTGTAACCTTCGTCAACACCCGATGTATACAACTTCTTGTATGTAAAATTTATACTTTAATATTAATTATTAAAAGGTATCACTTATTAACATAAACAATTATAATGATAGGATCAAATACAAGAAAGCATTGAACGACACTTTCAAAACTCTAAAACTGTTAATGAGAGTCAGACATATCTTGATACAGTGGGTAGTAGGGACCGCCATGGAAGGATTTCGTCTTAGGTTTATTTGCGAATACACGTTATTCACAATCCTCCACATCCACTATAACTGCATCGACTAAGCGGTCTGCATCAAATGAAAGAGTCCTTCAGCTTGAGAGCATAGTAGAGAGGCTGGCAACTCAATTGCAACAGTCGATGGAGTACATAACCCAACTTCATAATGAGATGGATCAGTTGAAGGGAAGGGACAATACCTCATCGCAACAGTCAGACCATCCACCTTCACCACCTGCATAGCTTAGATGAATAGGTGAATATATTTGATGTTTTATTACTCTTAAGTTTTTTGTATAAATTCTTAATTTATAGTTATTTTCAAAATGCTTACTTGTGTACATTTTAATTTTTTATTATACTAACAATCAGGATAATGTTTACTTTATATTTATCTATCAATGATATATTATTTACACAAATTAAATATACAAAAAATCATAAGATTATTAACAGAAAACTTGGGTAGAAAGTGAGAAATGGTGGTAGAAATTTATCAAAGCTAAATTTCCTAACAGAACAACAGTATTCTGTCGCTAATTAGTGACAGAACAATACCTTCCGTCGGTAGATTACTGACGGAACATACCATTCCATCACTAATTAGCAATGAAATAAATAAATCCATCCGTAAGTTACCAACAGAATATATCACTCTTTCGGTAAAAATTTAGCGACGGTTCATGTTTCCATTGATAAATTTAGCAATAGATTGTTATATATCCGTCGGTAACTTTAACAACGAAAATTATGATTTATCGTCACTAACCTTAGTGGCGGAATCTTGGATTTTTGTCGGTAAGTTAAAAGAAAATTCACCGACGAAATATTGAGATTCTGTCTGCAGAGTAATGACGGAATACTATAAATTTGTCAGTAAATTTTCTTTTAACTTATCCATGGAAATCCAAAATTCCATCGCTAATGGCATCGACAAATATACAAACTTCCGTCACTAAATTTACTAACGGTCGTTTCTCCAATGTTTCTTTCAGTCGATAATTTTTGTTAGCAAATTTGTTTCCTAACACAAAAGCTTTATTTTCCATCGGTAACTTCCATCACAAAAACTTATTTTTCTTGTAGTGGTATCAAACCCAAATTATTAGATCTTCAATAATAAAGTTCAATTCTTTAAATGATTTAGGTTATTAATTCAGGCCAGGTCCAAGCATTTAGTTCAACAATTCAAGTTGATCCATGTGAACCTAATCAATCCATTAACAATTCAACACCTCAATTACGAAATTTCATTGTCCACAAAGAAGTTCACTTAAATGGTGATATCCAGATATAAAGTAAGATCATTTCCCAATTTAATACCAATCGTCAAGATATTTATTCATTAGAAAGTATTCACTTTTTAAGCCCATTTTCCTTGACTAAATAATTGACTCATCATTTAGTTCATTCTTAAAGGCCAACATCTTAGTTCTTTGACCATTTTAAATCTTTTCTTATAAAGTTCCTTGGTTCGTAAATCAATTCCATTATTCCTCAACTCATTTAAGCTTGGTTTTAATCTTGTAATGAGTTCTCATTTATATCCATGGAAAAAACCCAGAGTTAATTATTCAAATTGTAGCTTAATTCTCCATATATTTTTCTTTTGTCCAAAACAATAAAATTTCCCCTTACGTTTGAATCTAATTTCAAGTAGTTTAAATTCCTTTTCAAAGCCAAAACTTTATAAATTCCCTTTATTCAATTCAATTCTAAGTCCGACACCCAGATTTTCTTTTCACATATAAGATGTCGAAACTAAATTCAATATAATTTTACTGCCATTACCTTATTTAAATTAAAAATCATAAAAGGCTAGAATTAAATTTCAGTGGTTGACAAAATATTATTATTTTATTATAAGATTTTTTTACGTAGATCATTTAGAAATAGTTTCTCTACTAATTAAAGGGTAAGGTTGCATACTATCGAACTTCTTCAGATTCTACGTGTTAGCAAAATTTATACTAAGTGTTAGGTAACTTCTTCATTCCACTTTGTAGATACGCCATTTAGAATTATAACAAAGTTTCAATTTAATAAAAGGGTTCCTAAACTGTTAAAATTTTTAAAATTCCTTATCTAGAAAAAAGAAAAGATAAAGCCACAAAGTATCACAACTTCACAAATTCTTTTATAAATTTTTTTCTTCTCAACCGATTTCCCAAGTCTGTGGCGTCTAACATTATCTTATTATATAATTAGACTATGTTGGGTTTGGGTCACTTCTAAGTGGAGCCCAAAGCCTAAGTATAAAAGGGTGTTTTAACCCTAAATAGGGTAAAGAGGAGAGGTTCAGTCGGAAGAGAAAAGAGAGGAAAAAGAGAAAAAAGAGGAGATTTTTCTTTTTTTTTTTCAGCTTTGCGCAGTATTCTTCTAACCTCCGATCGCATGGTGATTTCTTGTCGGATAGCCCTAAAATTTTAACCAGAGATTCTTCTCTCGTTATTATTCATTCTGAACGGTGGAGATTAGATTTGTAGGTCTACAAGGTGCCCTGATATTCAGTCAAAGTTGCTGTCAGATTCTAAGGGTGATATTGTTCTCAACTCTTTGATTCTTTCATCTTGTTGATGATTATAGTTATATTTTGAGTTGAGTGGTGACTCTAGTTATATCTAGAGTTGAAAAACTCTTTGTAACTTGATTGGTGAAAGTGGAGTTTTTCTTTACTGGACTAGGTCCCGTGGTTTTTTCTCTCACATTGAGGGAGGTTTTCCACGTAAAAATTGCATGTGTTCTTTATTTCTTGTTGCTTAGTTTCTTGCATTGGTGAGTTTGTTGGCTGATGTTTTTCCTTTTTGGTATTGGTTGTGGTTGTTAACATAGGGAAAGGTTTATTGGTTTTGGTTACTTTGTCTCCGCTGCGTGACTGACTCCTCCTTTCCTAACAAGTGGTATCAGAGCTTTTTGGTTCGAGATATTTGTGGTTATGGTGAACAATGGAAGTTGTCAACACTAGTAGAATGGTTACTTTGAATGGTGCCAATTATACTCTTTAGATGGGAAAGATAGAGGATCTGCTTTATGTGAAGAATTTTCACTTACCAGTATTTGCCACCTAGAAGCCTAGGGATAAATCAGGTGAAGAATGGACTCTGATGCATAGACAGGTGTGTGGTTTTATCAGACAGTGGGTTGACAACAATGTGTTGAATCATATTTCTAGTGAGACACATGCTCGGAACTTGTGGGAGCAACTTGAGAAGCTGTATGCTCGAAAGACTAGAAACAACAAGATGTTCTTAATAAAGCAGATGTTAGCTTTGAAGTATAGTGATGGGACTCCTATGACGGATCACTTGAATAACTTCCAGGGAATTATGAATCAGTTGTTAGCAATGGGGATTAGATTCGATGAAGAAATACAGGGTTTGTTTCTCCTTGGCTCCTTACTAGACTCTTGGGAAACTTTTAGATCTTCATTGTTAAATTCTGCTCCGGATGGTGTTATCTCTATGGATTTTGCCAAGAGCAGTGTATTGAATGAAGAAATGAGAAGAAAGTCTCAGGGTTCCTCTTCGACAAATGTCTTGGTGACTACCCCTAGGGG
>JAOQMS010000009.1:156772-179404 GCA_027563885.1 Erythroxylum longipes | reverse complement strand
TCTACATCAGGTTTCATAATCAAGTTTGTAAGGGGAGCTATAGCATGGCAATCAAGGTTGCAGAAGTGTGTTGCTTTTTTAACCACAGAGGCTGAGTTTATTGCAGCTACAAAGGCTTGCAAAGAGTTGTTGTGGATGAAAACCTTTCTTCTTGAGCTTGGTTTCAAATAGGACCGGTATGTATTGTTTTGTGGCGACCAGAGTGCTATTCATCTTGGTAAGAATGCTAGTTTCCATGAAAGGTCGAAGCAAATTGATGTTAGGTATCATTGGATACGAGATGTGGTGAATTCCAAGTTACTAGAGCTAGAGAAGGTTCATACAGATGATAATAGTGCTGACATGATGATTAAAGCATTGTCGAAGGAGAAGCTTGAGACTTGTTACTTGATGGCCGGTATGGCTAGATCCTCCACTTAGGCATAAGGGGGAGATTTGTTGGGTTTGGATCACTTTTAAGTGGAGCCCAAAGCCTAAGTATAAAAAGGTGTTTTAAACCCTAAATAGCGTAGAGAGGAGAGGTTCAACCGAAAGAGAAAAGAGAGGAAAAAAAGAAAAAAGAGGAGATCATTCTTTTTTTTCCAGCTTTGCGTAGTATTCTTCTAACCTTCGATCGCATGGTGATTTCTTGTTGGATCGACCTGAAATTTTAACCAGAGATTCTTCTCTCGTTGTTATTAATTCTGAACGGTGGAGATTGGATTTGTAGCTCTCCAAGGTGCCCTAATCTTCAGTCGAAGTTGCTGTCAGATTCTAAGGGTGATATTGTTCTCAACTCTTTGATCCTTTCATCTTGCTGATGATTATAGTTATATTTTGAGTTGAGTGGTGACTGTAGTTATATCTAGAGTTGAAAAACTCTTTGTAACTTGATTGGTGATAGTGGAGTTTTTCTTTACTGGACTAGGTCCCGTGGTTTTTCCTTTCTCACATTGAGGGAGGTTTTCCACGTAAAAATTGCCTGTGTTCTTTATTTCTTGCTACTTAGTTTCTTGCATTGGTGAGTTTGTTGGCTGCTATTTTTCCTTTTTAGTATTGGTTGTGGTTGTTCACACAGGTAAAGGTTTATTGGTTTTGGTTACTTTGTCTCCGCTGCGTGACTGACTCCTCCTTTCCTAACAAGTGGTATCAGAGCTTTTTGGTTCGAGATATTTGTGGTTGTAGTGAACAGTGGAAGTTGTCAACACTAGTAGAATGGTTACTTTGAATGGTTCCAATTATGCTCTTTGGAAGGGGAAGATGGAGGATCTGCTTTATGTGAAGAATTTTCACTTACCAGTATTTGCCACTGAGAAGCCTAGTGATAAATCAGGTAAAGAATGGACTCTGATGCATAGACAGGTGTGTGGTTTTATCAGACAGTGGGTTGACGATAATGAGTTGAATCATATTTCTGGTGAGACACATGCTCGGAACTTGTGGGAGTAGCTTGTGAAGCTGTATGCTCGAAAGACTGAGAACAACAAGATGTTCTTAACAAAGTAGATGTTAGCTTTGAAGTATAGTGATGGGACTCCTATAACAGATCACTTGAATAACTTCCAGGGAATTATGAATCAGTTATCAGCAATAGGGATTAAGATTCGATGAAGAAATACAGGGTTTGTTTCTCCTTGGCTCCTTACCAGACTCTTGGGAAACTTTTAGATCTTCATTATCAAATTCTGCTCTGAATGGTGTTATCTGTATGGATCTTGCCAAGAGCAGTGTATTGAATGAAGAAATGAGAAGAAAGTCTCAGGGTTCCTATTCAACAGATGTCTTGGTGACTACCCCTAGGGGGAGAAATAACAATCGGGGTTCTCAAAACAGAGAGCAAAGTCAAAGTAAATCCAAAGGCAGATACAAAGATGTTAAGTGCTTTTATTGCGATAAGAAATGGCACTTGCAAAAAAATTGTTGGAAGTTGAAGAAAGAGAAGAAAGGCAACAAAGGCAAGGAAGAAAAGAAAGAGAATGACAATGAGAATTGTGTTGCTATTGCCACTAAAGAAGACCTTATGGCAGTCCTTGATGAGAGCCTAGTTGGGGTTGTTTGTGATTAATCAAGCTGGGTTGTAGATACTGGTGCTTGTTCTCATGTTACATCAAGAAAGGATTTTTTCTCATCTTATAAGCCAGGTGACTGTGGGGTATTGAATATGGGAAATGAAACTATATCTAAAGTGGTTGGCATTGGGAAAATTGTATTGGAAGCAAGTACGGGAACTAAACTTGTTTTGAACAATGTTAAGCATGCACCTGATGTTCGTTTGCACTTGATATCTGTTGGCAATCTTGATGATGAGGGTTATGTGAGTACCAATGGTGGTGGTATGTGGAAGCTCACTAAAGGTTCCTTGGTAGTAGCTCGTGGTAGAAAGCGCTCTGGCTTATACCAGACAACAGCTTCAGTATGTACTGGCAAGGTGAATGCAGTTGAGAATGACTCTTCAATATTATGGCAAAAGAGACTTAGCCACATTAGTGAGAAAGGATTGAATGTGTTGGTCAAAAAGAATCTCTTATCAGATTTGAAGGGTGCTAAACTGAAAAGGTGTGAGCACTACTTGGCTGGAAAACAACACAGAGTTTCTTTTAAGACTAATCCTCCTTTAAGAAAGACTGAGTTGCTTGAGTTGGTGCATTCAGATTTGTGTGGTCCTATGAAGACAAAGACTTTGAGGGGTGCATTGTATTTTGTTTCCTTCATTGATAACTGTTCAAGGAAATTATGAGTCTATATCTTGAAGACCAAAGACCAAGTGTTAGGGGTCTTTAAACAGTTTCAAGCTTTTGTTGAGAGAGAGATTGGAAAGAAGCTGAAGTGCATTCAAACTGACAACGGTAGTGAATGCCGTGGGCCGTTTGATGAATACTACAGACAGATCGGCATTAGACACCAAAAGACTCCTCCAAAGACTCCTTAGCTTAACGGCGTGGCAGAAAGGATGAACAGGACCTTGATGGAGAGAGTCATATCCATGCTTTCTGAAGCTAAGTTGCCTGATTCATTTTGGGGTGAGGTTGTATTAGCAGCTGCACATGTTATTAATTTGTCTCCCATTATTGCTCTACAGGGTGATGTTCCAAATAGGGTGTGGTATGGCAAGGATGCTTCTTATGACCACTTAAGAGTGTTTGGATGCAAAGTTTTTGTGCATGTGCCTAAAGATGAGAGGTCCAAGTTGGATGCCAAGACGAGGTAGTGCATTATCATTGGCTATAGCCTTGATGAGTTTGGTTATAGGTTGTATGATCCTGTTGAGAAGAAACTTGCGAGAAGCCGTGATGTTATCTTAACGGAGGATCAAACCATTGAAGATATTGACAAGGTAGAGAAGCCAAAGCATTCTAATTCTGGTAACCTGATTGATCTTGATCCTATTTCTCAAATTAGTGCTCATGATGATGTCCAGAATCATGTTCCTGATCAGCATGTTAATGTTGAAAATGCTGATGGTGATGCTGTTATTGATGAGGTAGATGTTGATGTTCCTGAAGTTGTGGATAAGCCGACTGTTCTACTTAGGAGGTCTACTAGACAGCATGTTCCTTCTTCCCGTTACTCATCTGAGGATTGCGTGTTATTCACTGATGGAGGAGAACCTGAATGTTATGAGGAAGCCATTGAAGATGAGCATAAGAATCATTGGATTGAAGTTATGCAAGATAAGATGAAATCTTTGCATGAAAATCACACCTATGAGTTGGTAAAGTTGCCTAAGGGCATGAGAGCTTTGAAGAACAAGTGGGTGTTCAGAATCAAAGTTGAAGAGCACAGTTTGAAGCCACGGTATAAGGCCAGATTGGTTGTTAAAGGATTTGGTCAAAGGAAGGGTATTGACTTTAATGACATCTTTTCTCCTGTTGTAAAAATGTCCTCTATCTGAACAGTTCTTGGTTTTGTTGCTAGTCTTGATATGGAAATTGAGCAGATGGATATGAAGATAGCCTTTCTTCATGGTGATTTAGAGGAGGAGATTTACATGGAACAACCTGAGGGCTTCAAGGTGAAAGGAAAAGAAGACTTTCTTTGCAAACTGAAGAAGAGCTTGTATGGGTTGAAGCAGGCTCCTAGGCAGTGGCATAAGAAGTTTGAATCAGTTATGGGGGAGCAAGGCTACAAGAAGACTTCTGGAAATCACTGTGTGTTTGTACGTAGATTTTCTGACGATGATTTTATCATATTGTTACTTTATATGGATGGTACGTTAATTGTGAGCAGGAATGCTTCTAGGATTGTTGAGCTAAAGAAGAAGCTAAGTAAGTCTTTTGTCATGAAAAACTTGAGTCATGCCAAGCAAATTTTAGAAATGAGAATTATTCGTTGCAGGGATGCCAAGAAGTTGTACTTGTCGCAAGAGAAGTACATAAAGAACGTACTTCAAAAGTTTAGTATGACTGGGGCTAAACCTGTTGCTAGCCCACTCGCTCCTCATTTCAGGTTGAGTGTCAACCAGTGTCTTTCTACAGACAAAGAGAGGGAAGAGATGAAGAAAGTTCCATATGCCTCAGCAGTTGTCAGTTTGATGTATGCCAAGGTGTGTACCAGGCCAGACATTGCTCATGCAGTTGGTACAGTAAGTCGTTTTCTCTCTAATCCAGGTAAAGAGTATTGGAATGCGGTGAAGTGGATTATGAGGTATCTTAAAGGTACAACTAACTTGAGTCTTAGTTTTTGTGGTGATAAGCCTTTGCTAGTTGGTTTTACTGATGCAGACATGGCAGGAGATGTTGATTCTCGAAAGTCTATATCAGGTTTCATAATCAAGTTTGCAGGGGGAGCTATAGCATGGCAATCAAGGTTGCAAAAGTGTGTTGCTTTGTCAACCACAGTGGCTGAGTTTATTGCAGCTACAGAGGCTTGCAAGGAGTTGTTGTGGATGAAAACCTTTCTTCTTGAGCTTGGTTTCAAGCAGGACCGGTATGTATTATTTTATGGTAACCAGAGTGCTATTCATCTTGGTAAGAATTCTAGTTTCCATGCAAGGTCGAAGCACATTGATGTTAGGTATCATTGGATACGAGATGTGGTAAATTCCAAGTTGCTAGAGCTAGAGAAGGTTCATACAGATGATAATGGTGCTAACATGATGGCTAAAGCATTGCCGAAGGAGAAGCTTGAGACTTGTTGCTTGATGGCTGGTATGGCTAGATCCTCCACTTAGTCGTGAGGGGGAGATTTGTTAGGTTTGAGTCACTTCTAAGTGGAGCCCAAAGCCTAAGTATAAAAGGGTGTTTTTAACCCTAAATAGCGTAGAGGGGAGAGGTTCAGCCGGAAGACAAAAGAGAGGAAAAGGAGCAAAAAGATGAGATTTTTCATTTTTTTCAGCTTTGCGCAGTATTCTTCTAACCTTCGATCGCATGGTGATTTCTTGTCGGATCGACCTAAAATTTTAACCAGAGATTCTTCTCTCGTTGTTCTTCCTTCTGAACGGTGGAGATTGGATTTGGAGGTCTCTAAGGTGCCCTGATCTTTAGTCGAAATTTCTGTCAGATTTTAAGGGTGATATTGTTCTCAAGTCATTGATTCTTTCATCTTGTTGATGATTATAGTTATATTTTGAGTTGAGTAGTGACTCTAGTTATATCTAGAGGTGAAAAACTCTTTGTAACATGATTAGTGATAGTCGAGTTTTTCTTTATTGGACTAGGTCCTGTAATTTTTCCTTTCTTATATTGAGGGGAGTTTTTCACATAAAAATTGCCTGTATTCTTTATTTCTTGCTGCTTAGTTTTTTGCATTGGTGAGTTTGTTGACTGCTGTTTTTTCTTTTTGGTATTAATTGTAATTGTTCATACAAGAAAATGTTTATTAATTTTGATTACTTTGTTTCCGCTGTGTGACTGACTCCTTCTTTCCTATCCGACTATCGAATTATCACTCAACGAAAAATATTTAGATGGCTATTCTATTAGATTTCTTAATAATAGAATAACACACCGGATAATGGATTAAAAGAATACTAGGCATTTTGGGTTGACAAGTTGCTTATTAAAATGGAGTAGATTGGCTGATTTTAGATAAGGTGGGGTATGTCTTGCCAAATGAAATCTATTTCCGAAACCAAAGAAGGGTGCAGATATTTTTGAAGCTGAGATATACAGATACCTGCCTGGGCTGTAAAGCATGATTCATATACTAATCATGGGTCCCACTGGTTGACCTTTTTGCCAAAATGAAGAGTCCCACTGGCCACTGGACCTGGTTGGATTGGATGGGACGAGAAATATCCGAAACCAAAGCAGGCAGGCCGCAGGTAGCTAAAGTAGATATTTTTTATTAGTGTATTTTAAGGCGGGTGAGCGTTGCGTTTGTCTCAAGACAAGCGAGATGGACGGTGAATCTGTGAGAAGAAGAATGAATATGATTGCTTCTCACTTTGCGATCACCAGCACTCATGATCATCTTCTGCCCATGGTAAATGGAATTTAAAAAGTTTATTTCCTCTTTTTCTTCTAATTAATCTACTGAATTTCTATCAATATCATCCCTCAGAACTGTAGCAGCAGTTTGAATTCTGTGAATATGATTCTGAATCCAAGGTGTGATAATCGGATGTGTTTTGCACGTCAAGCCTCTGCTTCCCAAGCTTTTTTCATGAGACCCCAGTCACAGGTAGATCCGAGCCGCCATATACTTTTTTTCTTTTCCTTTTAATTTCATTTCTCCTTTTTGTTTCCTAAAATGGATTATCAGGACATACATGATCAAATACAAAGTTCGGTTCGTGAAGTTGAAGAACCATTGTTTTCTAGAGCAAGTAAGACGGAACTAAGCTGCTTATCAACAAAGTTCCAATCAGATGGGTCATCTTCGGACCTTCCCAGGTTTGCTAGATCATGTGGATGTTCTTCCTCTCCAAGGAAACATTTCTACCCCATCCGAGAGATCAGAAAGAGTATACATTCCTCTTACTGTAATGAATATCTAAATTAACATGTGCAATTAATCCATAAATTATACTGAAATTAATAACGCTATATGTTTTAAGCTACTACTTACATGTATTATTTAGCAGGAAATGAGGAGTGGACACCAAAGGTTGATGTAGGAGAATCGAACAGCACGTATATTTTAACAGTAGAAGTTGCTGGTGTAAGAGTAAACGACATTAGAGTGGAAGTTAACGACAAAAAGTGGGTAGTGTAGTGTTTAACTTGTTGGTATTAATATTACTTGTGTTTTTATTAATATGTATATACATATATCTAGTTTGAGAGTAACGGGAGACAGGAGATTATACGGGCAGTCAAATGAATTGGAGTACCAGAAGAAGGAGATAGTGCGAGGGCCATACCAGCTTGTGTGGCCCCTTCCCTTTGACGTGAACAAGGACGCCGTAACCGCTGAATTTTTGTGAGCTTCTTATCTTTCATTTCCTTCTTTCTCGTTATAATTCTGATCACTTATGCATCTGCTCAATTATAGTTGGTAGTTACACATGCTTACATACATACCAACTAAATTGAAGACATCCCATTTGGGGAGTCTGCTTTGTATGGAAAAGCTTAATTAGATACTGATTCTGGTTTGTTTGTCCTCTTGGTGCAGTGATGGCCTATTACATATAACTCTTCCAAAACTTGGAGTTACAGACTGATGCACGAGGCATAGGATATGCGATGGTCACGAATTCCATTACATAATGTTTAAACGTATAGGGTCACATCTTAGTAACATGAATTTATTATTATGTAACTCTCATAATCTGAATAGTACGAGTAACTCTGTTTGCATTTACTTTACTTTATGTCCAAATAATTGAATTTCATCTCGCTTTTATTCATGCTCTATTTTCATATTCAAAAGTTTAAAGTTTGTTCCTTCTATTTAAGTCTAAACTAAAAAATGATATATATATTTTTTTATTAACTTACATCCTATATTTACTGAGAGACTCTTCTCCTCCTCTCTAATTTGGTTTAGCTCTCATAGTTGAGTTTGGCTTTTTTCAGCAGCCATTAGCTGTCTTTCCTTAGTCCATTCTTCTCCTTCCCCTGCTTTAAATCCTTTCTCATCCCTTCTATTTCACCAAGTTCTTTGGACTATCTGTCCAGATTTCCCCTTTGTTGTCTTTCTTCTTGCTTCTTTCGTTGTTGTCTTTCTTATTTTCTTTTTTGGTGCCCAGTTTCTTCATATGTGTCTTGTTCCTTTGGTCTCTCCCACGTCCCATGTTGTTTGCAGAACTCTAGGTAATTTTTTATCTTTTGATTTTAATTTAATTTCCCCTTTAACCATACCGTTTTTTGAATTTTCTAGTTCTACGCCAGTTTCTGTTTTCTCTCTCTTTTTTATGGAGTCACCGATGCTTCTCCCTACCTAGCTGGATCAAGACTTAGTCTTGATACTTTCACCCCCTAGCTCGAGCTCTTTTTAGCACCATTTGCCTCCTAACCTCCTCAACTAGAGAATTGTACTAGGCGAATCTTCTAACTCCTCTTACAGTTCATTCCTCCCTTCTTTAAGGAGGATCTTTTCATTGTTTCCCCTTCATTGGCTATGTTTAAGATAGGAGCCAGCTCATGGGAATCAACAATGGTTGGTTTTTTTCTTAGGAAAGAGACTTGCTTTCCCAATGATCAAATTATGAGCAACTAAACAATGGGAGAACATAGATCTCTTAGAGATGCTTATCAATGATAACCATCAGTTTCTATTCAAATTCGCCTTCAAGGAAAAAGCTCATGAAGTTGCTGACTCTTTAATAGTTTAATAATCTTCTTACAAATATGGAAGTTGGGGATCAGACATTAAGAAATTAAACAAAAGTAGGTACCTTTATAGGTTATTTTTCATAAGATCTCTCTAGAATATTGGTCTACCAATGACTTAAGCCTTCTAGCAAGCAACATTGGTAGACCAATATTTATGGATGAAGCAACCACATCATATAGAAGGATCGGTTATGTTTGTCTCTATATTAGTGTAGATATGAGCCAAGTCCTTCCTGTGGAAATCCTGCTATTAAAATTAGGAAAGGATGACTCCTTGTTAGATGATACCACTAAAGTCTCTTATCAATAGAGATCATCTTCACAATAACAAGGGAATATGTGGAAGCCTACTGACATCATGTTCCAAACGAATAATTTTAATAAATTGATGTCCTTAGAGCACCCTTCAACTCTTATTCAACCTTTTACAATTGATGAAGCGTTAAACCAATATCCCACTACTTCAGATTTTGTAAAATACGTTAGTAGCTCATCTTAAGGTCTGTAGTGATAATCCTCGCAATTTTCTTGCTTTTCCTTAGTCCTTAACCCATTTAGAGGTCCCTAAAGTTATTATTGATAACTCTTCTAAGGAGAATGAAGTTATGTCTGTTAAAGAAAATATCAATGTGGATATATGAGAATCTACTCAGGAAACTGTTTCATCTCATTGATCCCATAAAGATTTTAAGTCTGTGGAAAGCAGAAAGTCAAATCGTAGAGCTAATAGAAGGCTTTCCAACTCCTCTAAATCTTAATGTTTATATTACTTGGAATATAAGAGGGATTAACGACCCCAAAAAGTATAAAATGATGGTTGATTACTTAGATCAATAAAGCTTGTTATGTTTGGCCTTTTGGAAACTAAGTTGATAAATGAGAATTGCTCTAATATTTGGTTGTTCAAGAATCAATGGTAACTCATAACTAGTCATGATAAGACTCATCTTCGGAGAGTAGTAATTTCTTATGATCCCAATTGCATCAAGTTCATTCAATACTCTTCTTCTTCTCAGTGCATCCATATGTTGTGGATATTTCAGGTATTGGGACAGCTTGGTTCAATTATACTTATACATCCAATTTTTCTTTTCAAAGATCTTCATTATGGAATGAGCTCATAGGTTATAAAATTACTATAATTGAACCTTTGATTATATTAGGTGGCTTCAATTTCACTTTATTATCTTTAGAATTTGAAGGAGAAAGATGTTCCTGCAAGTCTTATAATAAGCTAAGACCTTGTCTACTTAAGCTAGAGGTTACAAACCTCAAATCTAAAGGCAGATTCTTTAATTAAAGCCAAAATTAAAAAAAAAAGAACTGGGCACATAAGGAAAAAAATTTAATAGGGCTTTCATAAACTATAAATGCTTCATAAATTCCATTATAGTAGATTTCATTGCTCATATGACTCACTAATAGAATTTCTTGATATGTTATTATTCTGCAGAACTAATTCCCCTTTTATTACTTGTCTTATAAAATCAGTTGATGAGTTCCATCTCAGGTCTATAAATTAATTAAAATAATAGCTTTTTAATGGTTTTACTTGATGCTTCCTTTTAGCTCAGGATCTTGTTACTCTTTCAAGCTTGACTATTAAAGCTCTGCTTGTCTTTGTTTTTTGCAAAGTAAGTAATAAATTCATTCAAAAGGTGAAAATTACAGAGTATATGAAGTAACATCTCCAGAGAATGGAGCTTCTACAAATTAAGGACAGAACAAAGTGGAACTTATCCAACAATAGTAGATTCTAAATGTTCAGTTGCATTTTAATATAATTGAAGATAAGTAGTTGAGTTGCATTGATTATAATAGCCTTCCTTAGTTTAATCCAAAATTGTTTCCATTTGTATCCTTTGTACTCTTCAACTTTTCCAAAGATTTTAGTATTCTTATCCTCCAAATATAGTGCACTAACATTGCAAAAGTAATTTTGAAGACTCTTTGATCTTCTTTATTGGTCCATCTCAATTTTGTTAGCCCAAGCCAAACTATTAATCTATTTAAGATTTCTATCTTGCAATCCAAAGATATTGAGAAAAGCACTTCATAGTTGTTTGGTATGAAGACATTTGAAAAACATATGATCTAATGTTTCAGCCACTCTAGAATATAAAGGGCAATTTGGATTTGGAATTTGAAACTTAATACTATCCCTGGTTCCCAATTTCTATAGAGTTGTTAGCCATAAGATGAAAGAGTGACCTGGAGCAATACCTGAGCTTCATATCAACTTGTGAAATGGAAACTTGATCACAGAGCTTAGTAACAATTGTTTACAAGATTGAATTGTAAATTTGTAAGATTGAAGCTCCCATTTGATTTCATCTTCTTGTGCCTGACTTAGAGAATATGAAGGTCATTGCTCAACAACAAATCTAACTCCCTTACACATAGGAAAAGGCCAATGCTAATTGTTGTTTCAAATTAATGTTTGCACTTTAGTATCTTCAGCGATGGATCCTCTTAAAGCTGTACAGAGATAAGTGTTACGCAAAGACCCCAAGATATGCCAATTATCAAACCAAAATGTTATGCTTATCCCATTTCGAACATAATGTTTGATATGAGGGTACATGAAGGACCTTGTATGTAAAATATGTTGTAAAGTGTAAGATTTTGAATAAGTATGAGAAATAAACCATATGCTTTTATGCTTGATATGAAGCATGTGAACCCATCTTACCTATAGACTTTCTCTGTCACAGCATATCCTTCAAAGCCTCTTTGTGAACAAGATCCTATTCATTCTACTAGTTGATTTGATTCCCAATCCTCTATACTGCTTAAGAAGACATAGGACACTCCATTTAACTTTGGACACTCTTCCCCTACCAGAATTTAGTCCATTCCAGATGAAGTCTCTAAAACTCCCATCAATTTTCTTCAAAACTCCTTTAGGGATAGATAGATGTGATAGCCAGTAGATATGCAGATTGTTGAGATTAGTGATGGCCAACTATAACCTACCTCTATATGAAAAGAATATGTTATTCCAATGAGAGAGTCTCTTATTGACTTTTTCTATAAGAGATTTGCATTCATCTTCCTTATGCTTCTTTGTGGAAATTGGAACCCACAAGTATGTGAGAGGTAGTTTTTTTTTTGAAAAGTAAAAGAAGAATTTTCATTGATAAAGAATGAAATTACATGATAACAAGAAAGATTAGGGGAATACCCTTTAACAAGAAAGACAGGTATTGGTTTTACCTAATAAAAACATATAGATAATATATGAAATAAGTTAATATTCAGAGAATGTTGATGCTGCAAGTTAAACTTCCCAGTAATAAAAATTCCTTGATGTTGTCGATAATTTTAGTGATGAGGACTGCAATTAGTTTGAGATTAGATTCAAAGAACTTAGCATTCCTTTCTCTCCAAATGGTTAATACCCACATGCTAATAGCTACAATGTGACTCAATGTGGGAGGAGATCTGTAAGTAGATAACCATTGAATATCATTAGAAAATGTGAAAACTTGAGTAGGCCAAAGACAGTTCAATTTAATAGCTTCCCATATATGGTTGGTCACCTCGTACATGAAAAATAAGTGTTCCCTTGTTTCTTCATATGTTGAAAAAAATAGATAAGAAGTGTTAGATGTTTAAATACCTAATTCTATCCGCACTGTTGAGTCCACTCTATATAGTGAGCCATAGAAGAAATGGGGTTCTAAGAGGTACCTTTTTTTTCTAGATAATATTATTCCACTCTACTGTTGGCTTCCTCACCTTTAACAGATCTCCCATGATTTTATTAGAAAGTTAGTGAGTAGGCCAATTATAAGAGGTAGTTGGTGTATACTAAGCCCAACATCTACTATCACACTCATTAAATCTTCACAACTTTGTCTAGAAAGGTAAGCAACATTCTTAATTGGGTTAAATTTGAGTCCTAAGGCTTTTTAAAAGCTCTGTAAAGCTTTTAGAAGATTTCTAATGGAAATAGGATCATTGGCACAAAGCATGAGCATATCATCTGCAAATGAGAGTTAAGTATCACTGCATCTATCATGAAATTTGAAATTCATGTTTTTCCTCTATAGAAATCTATGTAATTCTTTGAAGCACTTCTATAGCAATGAAAAATAGATAGGGGAAAGTGGATCACCTTGTGTAATTCCTTTGGAAAATTTATGGAGCCAAGAAGGTTCTCCATTGATCAATACTAAATAAGAAACAAATGTTATGCAAGAGTGAATCCATTTGATAAACTCAAATGGATATCCAAAAGCTTGAAGAGAATTGATAATGAAACTCCATTCAATGATGTTATAGGCTTTTTTTAATTCAATTATGAGTGCATAACTCTTGATATGCTTCTTTGATTTGTAATCTTTAGATAATTCATAAGCTAATAAGATATTATCACCCATACTTCTTCCTAGGACATAAACATCTTAACTTGGATTGATTAAGCTAGGTAAGGTAACTTTCAACCTATTAGCAAGGATACTAGCAATAATCTTGTACACCACATTACCACATGCAGTAGGTCTGAAGTCATTTAAGTATTCAGGATTTGGGATTTTGGTTAATAAGACTAGATTAGTCTTTTTCAGTACAATAAGAAAACTACCACTTTTGAAGAACTTTTGCACTGCTTTTCCTACTGGAGTTTGTAACACTGTCCATTTCTCCTGGAAGAATCTTACACTGAATCCATCTGGTCCTGGAGACTTATTAGGATGAAAAGAAAACACTACTTCTTTTATCTCTCCATTGGTGACTTCCTTAAACATTTTAGACTATTGAATCTGGTTTATGGAACCTGAAAATATGTCAAGTAGAATCTAATGAAAATTAGAAGTATGCAAAGTTACCCTATTTATTTCTTTGAAATGGCTTATAGCTGCCTCTTTCATCTCTTTTTGATCATATAACAATTTGCCATTTTTATCTTCAAGTGATATTATTTTGTTTCTATTCCTCCTTTATTGAATCAAATTATAGAAATACTTAGTATTTCTATCTCCTTGTTGCGTCCATTGAACTCTCAATTTCTACTTTAGTTGGGAGTTGTAAGTTTCAAGTGGTTGTATGTTTTTATTGAGATTAGCTCTCTCTTTCTTAATGAGCATAAAATCTGTAGGATTGATTACTACTTTTGGGTACATGTGCATTGCTCCATAGCTTGTAACTTATCTGTCTTCAGCAAATCAGGGGTACCTTTGAGAAGTTTGACACAATCAACCTTAATAGATTTTAGTAATTCCAAGCATTGAAATGCTTAAGTGTTTGTTAATAGCATCCATTATAATTGAGTCAAGATGCGCATATTTTAATATAGAATTGAAGAATTTGAAATGAGATCTTCTTATCTTCATTTTGCTATTAACAATCACATTAATTGGAGTGTGATCTGAAAAAAGTGGTTCTCCAAACACTGTACAGCTTTCTTACATTTTAGTAAGCCAACAATCATTGACTAAACATCTTTTAAAATTCCTCTATACTAGTCCACTTTCCTTTTGACGATTGCTCCATATAAAAATAGGTCCTTAAAATTTGAAATCAACCAGATCAAGTTTAGAAGTTAGCTCTATAAATTCTTTGATGTCAGAATGCCTTGTACTCTTCCACTAGATTCAGCTGGAGATAACAAGCAGTTGAAGTCTCCTGCAAGCATCCAAGCACCTGATATGCTTGAGTAAACTACTTACAAGTTCCTCCATAATGCTATACTCTGGTATTCCTAATTTGTTGCATAAGTAACTATAATTGCTATTGGAATCCTGTCAGCTTTGATAATGAGTTCACAATGTAGGAGTTGTTCACTAAAGAATCATTTTGTTAAGATCAAATGAGTTAGATCTAAAAAAACCATAATCTTGCTGTTAGGATGTTTGTAATGATTACTTAAAGCTTTCCATACAGCTGGGAGAAATGTAACCCTTTTTGAAAAATTTCTTCTTTAATTTTGGTTTCCACCAAACTAATAAAAACTGACTGCTTGGTAACTAGATAGTCTTTTAGTGTTAATTACTTATTGGGGCAATTCAATCCCCTCACATTCCATATGGTACAAATAATTTGGAATGCTTTGTTAATTGGTTTTCCTTTTGGATCTTTAACTACTAGATCCACTTTCTTGCCACTACTCAAGCTCCTTCATATTTCCATCTACCTCACTTCTGATATCCACTGTTTCATTAATAGTTGATGCATTGAATTCATCCCTGATTTCTTGTTTTTCTTCTACATTTATTATCTTTGACAATCACATTCACATTAGTAATAATGCAATACAGAAATTTAAACAGAACAATCATTTAAAGTAAGACCATCTAGTTCAACTCGTAGTATGCTTCAGATTAGCATTAGCTTCCATAATTCGGAAACGCATGGATGTTGACTTTCAATCCTGTGTATTAACTTCATGCAATACACATATTACACACACATTACTAATTTAACAATCACATAAACATTCAATTGTACACATATGTATATGTGTAATGTATAGTGCATGCTCAATTTGACTATTCCGGGTATATTTCTTTAATTCACATCTTATGATCATTCACACTTTATAACTCATATATGTCTAATTTGAATTTAGGTTAACACCTCAATTATTCAGATCATTCTAAGTTCATCATTGAATCATACACTAAGGTTATTCTAGCATTTTAAGGTCACAAAATATCAAATTTATCATTCACCTTTCCTCAATACACAACATTCATAGGATCACTTTCTTTATATATAACATCTCTAAAATTCCATATTTGAACGCTTGATATTTAACAATCCATTCTAAATTTATATCCTCATTCATCACCCTAAACATATCACTCATTTATTCACTTATTCCATAATCAAACTTAGCTCATTTCAAGCTTCGTTCAAGCCTAAAAGCATCATAGGAAAGTATTCTTATATATAACATCTCCAAAATTCCAGATTTGAACACTTGATATTTAACAATCCATTTTAAATTTATATCCTCATTCATCACCCTAAACATATCACTGTTGATGGATTGTAAAACCTATCTACTTATTTTACGCTCAAAAACTGCAAGTAAACAGGTCGTGACTTGTAGTTAGAAAGAGCGAATATCTATCCCACAGGGATTGATGCCCAAACACCATTTAATTTAGAAAAGACTTTGTTTAGGAAATAAAATTGTTTAATGCAAATAAACAAATAATTCAGAAAATTAAAATTAAAATTAAAAGACTAATGTAAACAATGGACAATACCGCAATTGTAGAAAATCTGAATTCAATGATCTAAATGCTAGAGATTACTTTTCCCTTGTCCTATCTCCCTCATATTTTATTGATTAAATTGTGTCTTACCCTAGATTTCCGAATGTACAAATTACCCTCTCTCCAGGTGTAACTATTTTTCCCTAATTAAATTGATGGGAATAGATAGAACGATCACTTAACCTACCCAATAACTCTATCGATTCAACTAGTTATTACAGTATACTATGGATGATCAATTGACTAATTCAGATCTCTCTTTTAATTATTCAATTGACATAATAATTACTAGTCTATAGGTCGCCAACTCTCGTTGTACAATCCTACACTATTTTCATCTCACTCACTCTCTCGATTTTTTGCAAGATGACAATTAAGAACAACAATTATCAAAGGCACTTCATTCAATTCAATAAAACATGAGTTTTGACAAAATAATGAAAATGCAATCCCTATTATGAAATTAGCCTAACATAGTCTCCATAACACTATCAACATTCAAATAATCCATCTTTACAAAGAGAGGAAGAGATTAAAATGATAGAAAGTGAATACGGAAACTCCTTCTCTTCTTTGCCAAAATCTGCAATTTTGGTGTTGATGTGCTATCTTGCCCAATCTTGATGATGATCCTTGTTTTCAATCTTTCCTTGATGCTCCAAACATGTGTTCTTTACCTAAGGATGGTCTTTCTACAAGTGGGTGTCGCCTCCCTTTTGAAGATGGAGGCTTAATGATGTTTTTATAGTCCAAAAATCCTAGGTTTAATGAAGCCTCCCATATTGCCTCGGATTTCAATTCCCACATCCGCGGGAATCTGCATGATTCCTATGCTCGTGGGAATTAGCCTAATTCCCACAACCGTGGGAATTGGCAGAAGAATGACTCCTTTTGACTTCTCCTCTTTGATCTCCAGCTCAATCTCTATGTTGTTCCATCTTCATTCCTACATCAAAATAGTCAATTCTTCACCTAAATTAACATCAAACAAAATAGAACAAGAATGATAATCAAACTTAACGAAAACATACAAAATGAATCATAAACTAAAACAATAATCAACAATTATGCTAGAAAACACATGCTCGTTACCTATAAAAGCATATCCTAATGCACACTTATCAATCACTTATTTATTCACTTATTCCATCATCAAACTTAGCTCATTTCAAGCTTCATTCAAGCCTAAAATCATCCTAGGAAAGTACCTAACCATTTGTTGTTTCAAACCACATATATAAGACATTTTTCATGCATAACCCATTCCCACGATCGTGGACAACTTCCCACGGTCATAGGTTTCAATAACATAAACTTTCAGCCTTCATTAGGCATTCCCATGCTTCCATCCGAAAAATTCTAGCAGTTTTCTTCCATTTTTTCAACTTTTTCATCTTTTTCGAGTTACCTCTTATGCTTAGTCTATCATTTCTAAATTATTTCCTCATCATTTGTACTTCATTCTTATCTCTATTTTAGCTCAATATCATTAAAAAACAAATCAAAATCTATGATTGATCATAAACACCAAAAACAGAACATTCATACATATACATTCACCATCAGTTTTCTGCACATGTTCAAGTCCAATATCACCTTCATTTCACTTCTAACTTATCAGTTTAATTCACCTCATTTCAAGACACTACTTGAGCCCCTTATTTAATTATAAACACATTTTAGTTTACCTTAAGAACAACTACTATAATTTCATGTCATTATACATCAAAAACAGAACATGTAAACATCAACCCTTTTAAAAAAGTTATGCATTCTTTCTACACCATCTTCATAATCATTTTAACTCAAAAGCATCATTACATCAACTTATGAATCATTACTCATCATATATATAAAAACAAGACATTTATTGTTCATTTCCTTACTCACATCTCAACACATAAACATCACCATTTCGTGATCATTTAATCCCTAACTATCATCATACATGTTTCATGTAATAAGTCATGAAGATCAATACTTTATACTTAATTGATTAACTTTAAAGTCTTTAAATCACTCTTAACCCTAGCTTCTCAACATCGTACGATCATCATCATTCAAAGGTGGTAGGGTTAGGTCTTTTAGTGACAATGAAGAAGACAAGAAAATGAAAGTAGTAAGTGAAAAGGTGAGAACAAGGTTCAACATTGATGAAGGTGGGTGGGTGTCATGGAGATGAAGAAGATGAAGAAGAGAAGAAGAAAGCAAGAGACCAAAACAATTAAAATGGTCTTGATTTGGGAGAAAGATCGTAAGTGAATAAATGGCATGGCAAGTGACACTTGTCACTTGCCACATGTCCATTTTCTATAGGTCTCCACTTGGTCTTCTTTAATAACTAGTCAATTTGTCTCCAATTTCTAATCTAATTATCTCCCAATTTTCTATGACACTTGCCATTAAATCTTAATGTCAGTTATCAGAAATTTCTACTGTCATTTGATAATTATTTCTACTACCATTTATCAATTGTTCCGCCACTTGACATTTTTCCTAGTCCAAAATTACTCATAATTATCATAAATTCCCTTAAAATTTACCAAAAATTCTAAGCCAATAATTTCAGGACATTTTATTCTCTATTCACATTATAGTCACTTTAATAACAATCATTTATACCTTAAAAAATGTCAAATAAGTGCATGTATAGTCATTGAAATGTGTGGAAAACAATCAATTTCATGTGTGTGTGTGCTAAAATTATGCATGAACATGAAATGCATTTACTAACATCTCCTTGCTATCCCTCATTTATAGAAATATAGGGTTCCAACCTTTAATATGGAAACAGGATGTTACATTATGAGACTCCACATTAATTGTTAATTGTTGTGACCAAGGGCCTTTTTAACTATCTTGTATCGATTGTTGATACTAGGCTCATTGATATCTGTCTCGTATTGTTGGGGATACTAGGCTTATTTTACTTATTGAGCCTGTGGCTCTTATACACGTTTCTAAGCTTTAAGCTCTTCTTATCTGGTCACTTTGGTCACAACTTCCTTTATTTAATCATCCATATCATGTAATGAAATGCACGAATTCACATATATGCAATCAATCACTTTCATTCATCATATACAGTCACTTTCACATTTTCATCAGATCTATGCCTGGCATTCAACTTTTCGTTAAGAACACTTATTTCTTTCTCATTCACATTGAATGAAGCACTTCCAATACAATCTCAATTATCAAACTTCTCAAACTATTAATGTCCGAAATCATCACATTCATATATTTATCAGTTCAGTAATTGAAATTCAAGCAATTACAAATCATTCCTAGTGATAAACATCTAGGTTACTCACAGTATGCTCCAGATTAGCTATGGTCTTCATGATCATAAAATGTCTGGACACTGATGTTCAATCTTGTATATCTAGCTTTATGCAATACACACATTATACACGCATTACTAATTTGATCATTCACAAAAGTATTCAATCATACACATATGTATATATTTTATGTACAATGCATACTCAATTTGACTATTCTGGGTATGTTTCCTTAAATCACATATTCAATCACTCAAACATTATCACTTATATGTCTAGCTTACTCTTAGGTTCATAGATCAAATATTTGATTGTTTTAATATCATTAATCAATCATTCACCAATGTTATTCTAGCATTATATAATTAGATAATATCCAAACTCTCATTCATTCTTTCTTGATACACATTGCTCATGTCCTTTAAATCACATTTGCATTTCTATGAACACTTTCATTCCTATAATCATCTCCAAATTTCCAGATTTTGTTTCATTAATATCACCCATCCATAATTAAGTTATAACCTTAATTATCACCCTAAACATACCAACATTTAATCACTTAATCCATCATCAAACTAAGTTCATTTCAAGTTTCATTCAAGCCTAAATGCATCATAGGAAAGTACCTTAGCATTAGTTGTTTCGAAAATCACCTAAAACATAACATTTCACTTAATATGCTAGCCCATGATAGTTGTGGACCTTCCCATGATCGTGATAGAACCTTATGCAACAGTCCACGATCGTGGGGATTCTGCCACAAATGTGACAGAACCTAAATAATCCAGGACACGATCGTGCACTGAAGGCCACGATCGTGCCCTACCTTTCTCCCTTCATTCTTCCACGAATTCAACATACTTTGAACCATCATTAATATTCCAATTTTTCAAGAATTCTATCCATTTATGCAACTTCATATCATACTAATTTGACTACCATATTGATTGCATTAAATCTCACAAATTCTATTGAATTGATTTATTTTCATTCACTCAATCTTATCATACAAGCATTCTTAACTTTTCGAGATTTTACTCTTTCATAATACATCAAACAAATCTTCTTCATAGTTCATCATTTATACTTCACAACCATATCATTCTCACCTCATTTATAACTCATAAATATCCATGACACAATCCATAAATCATTGTTTATCAATCATACAAAAACAGAACATGGTTTCTATCATTCACTATCATCTTAGTTCTTCTCATATCAAGAATATTTTACTAGTCTTTTCTTTAAATTCAAAACTCAATCTATTTCATCACATAATAACCTATAATCCATGGTTTTCATACTCTCAAAAACAAAACACAAACATATACATTTATTCATCAATTTTCTGCACTCATCATCAAACCAAAACCAAGACCTAAACACATCTCTTTGTTCATAAACTTTCAATTCTTATTTAAACACCATTTTTATAACCAATCTATCTCAAAAACTTCTTTAACACAACTCAAAATCTATTTTTGATCATTTATACTAAAAACAGAACGTAAACCTATTTATTTCTACATCAACGTTCAATGTACTTCAACTCCACTATCTTGATCATTTCCTTTGTAACTATCAACATATATGTTTCATTTGAAATAACCCATAAAGCTTGATGTATTACTTGTTTTAGCTCCAAACTTCTTCAAATGACCAAGAAACCATTGCTTCTCATACTACACGATCATCAACTTTCATAGAGGAATGGGTTGGGTCTTTTAGTAACAAGAAGAGATGACGAAAGATAGAAGTAGCAAGGTGCAGATTTTTGGTCAAAATCAACATTGAGAGTGTTGGTCAGGGTGAGATGGTCGTGAGTGTGAACAAGAGAGAAGAACAAAAAATTGAGAAGAGAGCTTGTAGAAATAAAATGGAAGAAAACTAAAGTTAGTCTTTCAAATGAGAGTACTATGGGATAGATGTGTGGCAAGTGGCATGACACCTGTCACTTGCCATATGTCACCTTAATGTGGTCTCTACTTGGCTCTTTTGATAACTAGTTCATTTATCTCTAATTTTCTGTCCAATTGTCACCTAATTTTTTATGAAACTTGTCATTAAATCCTAATGTCACTTGTCAATTATTTCTACTATCAATTGTCACTTATTTCTATTACCATGAATCAATTTGTCTTGCCACTTAGCATTTTTCGTAGTCCAAAAATACATATAATTTCAAAAACCTCTCAATTTTTACCAAAACTCCAGAATTAATAATTATAATCATCAAACCAAATTCAAGACACAATAATCCATAATTCACAATTTATCATAATCATTTAAAACCATTCATACCCCGGAATATGTCAATTGAGTGCATATATAGTCTTTATAATGTGTATAATCAATATTCACATGCGTATTCTAATGATATGCATGTGTATGCAATGCACCTTATAATTTCTTAATGTTATTCTCATATACAATGGTCTAGGACCCTATGTCCTAGCCCTCAGTATGGAATAATGGGATATTACACTATCATTCAATACTCTAATTATTCTCAGATAATTTGTATTCTCGTTGTCTCGATCCTTTGTGATTTCTCATGCTTTTTTCCATTTGGTGCAATTGAGATACAAAGTTTAAAAATAAAAAAGGCATTTAAAGTGAATGGTCATCTCCTAAAGTTGTAATATGAAGGCTTCCAAACGGAGAATGTGGAAGCAATGATGCTTGAAGACTCAAATGGCATTACTTGAAAAGGAAAACGTGGAGTCAAGCCAACAATAATAAACAAAGCATTGCTTGGGAGGCAACCTAAGGGTAGTTTGATCCTTTTCATTTACATTTTCACATTTGTTGTTTTTATTGAATGCTCCATTGCTTACATTTAAGGTTACATTAGGGACAATGTAGCTTTTAAGTTTAAGGATAGGGATCTTAATTATCATATGTGTTTTGAATTTGTTTCGATCTTAATTATCATATGTGTTTTGAATTTGTTTCTCATGATATTTCAAGTTTGTTTGTTTCTTTCATGTTTTTAAGTATTAAAAAATAAAATAAAAGATAGTTAAACAAACAAACAAACAATTTCTCTTTTTCTATTACTTCTATGATTATATAGTTTTAAATAGAGAGTATAGTTAACTAGAAAAATTCATGGCAACATATACATGTACTTTTACTTTTGTGATTGACCAATGTACGCCATCTTTCGAATAGTAGTGACTAGTAGGGAGATATAAGCCAGTAGGATTTTGAGTCTTTTTAGATTGACACATCTATATTAGGCTCATTGTCTTTTGATCATCTGTGATCTTGATGACATGTATATCCTGACTTTGCTTTGATTTCTATTCGAGACCACACGTTGGGCCCTGAATTTTTTTTTTAGTAAGCATGATTTGAATAAATTTTGTAGTATTGTTAGATAAATCATTTTAATTGGAGTTAATTATTATGTCA
>JAOQMS010000009.1:135065-152416 GCA_027563885.1 Erythroxylum longipes | reverse complement strand
TGTGGTATCTGAGCATGCATGAAGAGCAAGAGTCGGACTCCGATAACGGGGTCTGACAGATGTGGTATCAGAGCAAGTAAGAGTCAGACTCCGGAATCGGGGTCTGACAGTTGTGGTATCAGAGTAAGCAAGGGTCAGACTTCGAAATCGGGGTCTGACATGTTATCAAGCATCTAAGGATTCATTGTATCATATTTGAATGAGTGAGCCTCTTTTAAATTATCAAAATAATAAAGTGAGATATTTTTAGTTGTAACCATTTTTTAGGTGTTGTATATTGTACTTAAGGTATTCTAACGTTGCGTATGGTTACTGTGATTCATATGTTGAGACGGAACGAAATTTGGAGACAAAACAAAACAAAAATTGAAGACAGTGAGGTATTTGGTTGTAATGGACAAAAAAAAACTATGTGCATCTCGAGGACAGAAATGTGTTTGGTTGCAGTTGACAAAACATAAAAAACAGTGTTAATGACTAAAGTACCCCTGCAGTATAATATGATTAGAAATATGTAATTCATTGATTATTTTAAAACGAATGATTTGTATTAGTATTTTTTAATTGTATCTATAAATAAGGAATTGAAAAAATGAGGAATCTAAAAATTTAATGAAATGAGCTAAAAAAAAGCAGTTGCGGTTGCTGAAAAGAGATAAAATGACTAAAAACTCATTTATTTAATAAACTATTAATTTTTGCATAAATAATTAAAAATATATTATTAGTCATATAAATTTAAAAATATAAATTAAAATATTAAATCAAAATAAAAAAATATAATTTAACATAGGATATTGAAGGAAAGGATTCATAGACTAAATAACATTATAATTAAATATATCAGTTGATGTAGCTTCTAGATTTCCTAAGGTTTAGTTTCTTTCTTTTTGTAATAGATAGATTTTTGGTATTCCTTAATATTGACATAATCTTTATCAATGATATCAAAGGCTATATTAATCTCAATTATGAAAAATGAGAAGTCTTTACCTATCAATACGAATCGAACTATTTAGGGGCTTTCAGAATGAATTCAAGTAGTTTATTGTACCTGATTATGGTATGAAAGTCCCTAGTGAGTTTAATAAACAAAGGGAGAGCTAATAGAAATGTAATTTCTTCATGCGGTTTTCAAATTCACGTCATCAAATGCATCTTTAATATTTAATTCATAAAAGTGTGGTAATGAACATGCTTAGAAGGAATGGTTTTCTTTTCTTAAAGTTTCTCATACCTTAATTTACCATCCCTATTTTTGAATTTTAGGCAACCACCAAGATCACTTGGGAAAGGCATAGTATACTCTTATCCTTTTTATTCTTAAGCGTTAACAAAGAGGGCACATCAACACTAGGTATGATCTTATTTTTACTTTGCGTCTCTTTTTAGTAATGTATAATACAATCCTACTTTGCAGGTTAAGGTTGACTAAAAAAAGGGGCAAAGTGAAAAGTGCTCGAATACAAAATGAGATAGATAGACGGTGTCCTGATTCTCTGCAAAGGTATCGTAATTGTAATATGCTAGGGAATAATGCTTCAAATTGTCCCTCTTCAAGTTATGTACAGTAGTGATTTTATTTAATGTTGTAACATGGTAGAAAATTATTAACTATCTAATGCAATAAAATTGGTTTGCCTTTTTTAATAAAAGTTGACTTTAAATATTTTTCATTTTTCAAATGTATTATATTATAAAATTTGTAAAAAAATTAAATTAAGTCAAAATAATTTCAATACAGGAAAAACATAAAAAAATAAAACTTATACTTCAAAATTAATTTATATAGATGTTCTAAACCTTAAATAAAACTAAATCCTAAAATAAAAAACTTTTAATGCTAAAAAAGAAAATAAAACCTTAAACAAAATTAAACCCTAAAAAAAACAACAAAACCCTAACATAAACTAAACCCTAAAACAAAAAACAAAAAGTTTTAGCCTTAAAAAAAAATTTTGGCCCTAAAAAAAAAATCAGTTGTCTCATCCCGCCATTGTGCATGGCAGGATGAACAAGGTGTCCACCCCGCCAAGTGCTATGGCGGGGTGTTGTACACGTACTTCAATCTTGCCATCGAAGTTGGCGGGGTGTCCACACCCCACTTTTCTTAGCATGCATTAGAAATTGAAAAAAAAATTGTAACAAATTAAGAATTTAGCCTGTCTTGACCTACTTAGTGACTTAAAGTCCCGCAATTGTTGGTCTACTTGGTGACCTAAAGTCCCACAAGTATAGGAAATAAACTCAAATTATTTTTTATAAGATCTTAGAAGAACAATATTCTACCCTTAGGAAAGTCTTCTAAGAAACATCTTAAGAATCCAACTACTGTTCATAAGATTGTGACTTTCTCTAATATTTCACGAAATGAAGTAAAATTGAATATAACTTAAAAGGACATGCAATTAATATTAAACTCTTTGAAATTAATCTTCTAAGAAAAACATCTTAAAAATTAAGCCAACTATTGTTATCCAATATTTTATGAAATGAAGTAAAATTAAATAATTGTCTGTTACCACTTTTTATTTTTTTTGGCTATGAAATATTTTTAACACCAGAATCCTGTATAGGGTTAAGAGGTCCCTTTAAACTCGTCCATATGATAGAAACATTTTCCTACCTGGTAGGCCTTCCTCTTAAAATTATGCAACCAACCAGATGTCTCCTATCTAATAGCGGGACCATTGAAAATTATAGGAAGCTCCGATATCTTAACTTTCTTCTCACAATCATGTTCAGTAAATTAACGTCTGATTCTTTTGGATTTTACCCTTTCAAAACGAGTTGCAGGATTAATTAATGAGCAACATCATTTAATTGACTATGTTATTGTATTAAAGCACGGACTTGCTCATGTGATGACTATCTTTCTCAATATCACCTTTCTTTCACATGACTATTATCTCGGGCCTACGATAACAGCCCAAAAGTGTGGGAGGATTGATTAAACTTCCCGCACAACATGAGGCAGAATATTCTACAACTTCATGTCATCTCAATTCCTTTTATTAGTAGGTAATGTGAAAATAGAATAAATTATGTGTGGCATAATTACTTTATTTAATAATAATTTTCTTATTTTTATATATTTTAATTACAATTAATGCTTAATACCAAAAACATTTCACAAAATAATTATTATAAAGTGTACAGATGGGGTCTATGCTAGGGTTTCTCAAATTAAATTGTCTTTTATTCTCGGTCTTTATTTAAATGTCGACCATAAGATGAAGAATGTTTAACATATATTGTTACGGTATTAATGTAGCTTATACTGAGGATCTTTTCATGATCCCTCTAAGTAATTATTTGCACCAATGATTTGCGAATTTTAGAGAATTGTCTTAGCCAAATCAGAGTGTCCTCTTTCCCTAAGACGAGGATTTAGTTTAAAGGTGTTTGCTTGATTGAGGCAAATTCTGTAGACGCTTAAACAAATCTGCCATATTTGTCTTTGTCCCCTTCAATTGTAAAATCAAACATTGACCTCTCTGGCATACGAGCCTTGAGAGTGTCACATTCTTGCATCTTATGAAAAAGCCCTAACAATTGCCAATTATCAAGCTAAGAGCAAATACTCTTGTCATTACCAATGTCGCACCAAAAAGGATAATTATGTTAACTCAATCTTAATTTGTGATTATAAATTATTTAATTTAAAAATAAAAAGATAAATTAAATTGAGATTTAGTTTATCTAATTTTAGTTACGAATTATAATTATAATCTAAAGAACTTAATATGTCATACTTGTACAACAATTAAAGAGAAAAAGATTAATACAAATTAAGTTAAGCTTAATAGTAGAGCTTAAGAAATTTTGGTTTTGATTTTTATTAAATATTAAATTCTAATTATGTAATTATAATTTAGAATTAGTTTTAACTAGAATTGATATACTTTAGTATATATTTATAAAAAGAAAGAGAAACTAAAGAAATTAATACTTAGGTTAATCGAAAAAGGTAGAGATTTTATTTATTTTTTGTATATTTAAGTGGACATCAATAAAGAATAGACAATTGAATATTTTGTAGTTAAAAGAAAGTGTTTTATACGATACTCAAATTAAGTTTGTCTTTAACTCTTTTTTTTGATAATTATTATTTAAAAAATAATTTCCTGTGATTTGATGTTAATTTTTTAACGTATAGAAATAAAAGTAAAAGAATCATTAGAGAACAGAGATCACTTTGCGTGTTTGATATTCCAAAACTAACCGAAATGTATTCCATATAACTTGAAAAATAGTTGCTAGATCCTTGTTAACATGGTTGTTGTTTTCGTATAAATGGTAAAATGATGTGTTATCCAATTTAAATTTAGTTTTCGTTAACTTGTAACAGCTAGCATGATTGATCTATTTTTAGTTGGTAAAGAATTGCCGGCCCAATGAATTTAAAGATTCTTTCTCATTCAAATTAATCTTAGTATTATGATCGATGATACATTTTAATAAATATTTATGTTAAAACTCAGAAGAAGAAAAAATGCAAGTATATATATATATATATATTCCTCACCCGTATTTAATTAAATGATATTCTATATATTTTTCTGTTGTTAAACAAAATATTTAATATTTCTGTTATATTTGGTAATGTTTTCAACTTAAAGTTACAGATTTATTTTTAATTAAGCCACGTGATCCTGTCCACAGCCATTCCAAAAGGTAGATGCTGACCACCGAAATGAATCCTCGCAACTATCATAAATACTTGGTTTGTGCATAGATCTCTAAAGACAGACCAAACAACTCCATGGGAGATCACACACTGACCACCGAGAGCATGCATGAGAGGTTACTGGTAAAAGAGCAGGGGGATGGTCTAAGCTGGGAGGAGTTGATTCCAGAAGTGAAGAGGGTGTGTTACATAGCAGGGCCTATGGTGGCCGTCACTTTGTCGCAGTACTTATTGCAAGTTATATGCATGATGATGGCTGGCCACCTGGACGAGCTTTCTCTCTCTAGTACCGCCATAGCCATTTCTCTCTGCTCCGTCAGTGGCTACACTGTTCTTGTAAGTCTTGGTATTCATCATTTTGGTTCTTTTCTCTCTATCTTCTTCTATGCTGTCTCTGACTTGGTATATATGCTTCTCCCTTCCAGCCATGACTTTAATGGCACTTATATTACACGTCTCAGAATGCGAATCATCAAATTGTTAAATTAACTTAGGGAAAAGGTTGATTTTTCCAAATATTTTAGTTCTTAGCAGAGAAAATTTTACAGGAAAGTTCAAAGTACAGAATCCCATTTAGTCCCGCGACAATTTGAAAAGAACTGCTCAGAATAATGGACGTGGCGAGGGACCGAGCAATTGGTGCGTCCATTACATGTGGCCATAAAAGAACAAATATAGTATGGGGAAAATGCCAAAAAGCCCACAAGTCCGTCATTGACTGGTCACTTTTTGGTACGTTTGGTTTAAGGGAATAGAAATTATATTCCTTGTCATTTCCTAACATTTATGTATTCTTGTGTTTGGTTAGAAAAAAAGAAGGAGAATAACTCTTCTTAGGTTTTGTTATTTTTAATAATAATAATAATAAATTTAATAATTAGTAAAAAAATTAACAATAATAATTATTATTAATAATATGAATGATAAAATTAATACGAATAATAAGAATGATAAAACTACTACTAATAATAATAATTAAAAAAAGTGATGATAATAATAATAATAGTAATAATAATAATAATAAAATTAATTATAATAAGAATAACAATAAGTAGAAAAGTCATAATAATAATAGTAAAATTAATAAGAATAATAAATTTAATAATAATAATAATATGTATAATAATAATAAAATTAATAATAAGTATAAAATTAATAAAAAAAATTAAGAATAATAATAATAATAATGATAATAATGATGATGATAATAATAATAATAATAATAATAATAATAATAATAATAATAATAATAATAATTTCGTCTTTTTATTAGTTATTTCTTTGTCATTTCATGTTTATATTTTCAAGTAAAACATTAGCATAGAAATTCTTTAACAGTAAGTCAAACAAAGTAATACTCATTCTATTATATTCCTTTGTCTTTTCTATTACTCATAATAACCATTCTATTCCTTGAACCAAACAGCCCATTTATGACATACAAGACAAGGAAAAGTATTATGAGAATTCTATTCCTCTTTCCTAGCCCCTAGGGAGTAACAATCATAGTATAGACGTAAAACCTCGTGGTAACGTCCTCTTATCATTATTACGACTCCTACATGTGCAAATAATTATTCTTTTCTGAAAGGTCCTTTCAAGGGCTATTTCAATTTCAGTTTTTATTTAATAAAATGTTTTTACTGTCAAAGACTTCGGTTCAAAACTACACAAGTGAGCTTGTAGTTTAAATGTGGTGTAACCTTTGCTTTAAAATTTAATAATTTATTCAATTCTTACTGAATCAATTTTGACAAAAAATAAAACAGTAATTAATTAGAAATTAGTGCTTCATTTAATGACTTTTCACATCAATTTTATGGATTTAAATCTTCTTAAAAACAAGAAAGGAAATTTTTTCCTTTAACTTTTCCAAGTACAAGATAGAAATTGATTCGTAGAACTGAATTTCAGCATAAATTAAGCTGTGAATCAGTCTAGTTTAAGTCATTGGGCAATGCCAGTTAGACTATAATAGTGCCCTGATACAATCATTACAAGGTGGAGTTGAGCAATATCTACTATGTGCCAGGTATTAAGAAATTTTTACTTCCTATTTCACATCTCACATATTCAAAAATTTATGTAGTGTTGGTCCAAAAGATGTAAAGGTGTATCATAGCTTGAAGCCAAAAAGTACACCCATCATGGAAGGGCAACGTTTGGAGTTTGTCTATATTATGACTGCACTAACGACATATGTAAATAAGACAAGAAAAAATGAGACACCTGATTTATGGCATGCAAGGCTTGAGTATGTGAGTTATCACAATCTAAAGGCAATAATATAGAAGTCCTCGCTTAAAGGTCTTCCTCAACTAGATGAACGTGATAATACAATATGTGTTGTATGCCAATATGGAAAAGCACATCAACTTCCTTACGAAAAATCAACATACAAAGCTAAGATGTCGTTTGAGGATGGGTGAAACAATCATCCATTAGTGGATTTCAATAGATAATCACTATTATTGATAATTATTCAAGGTATATATGGGTTGAATTTACGAGAGAAAAGCCTGAGGTATTAATCAAATATAAGGAGTTCAAAGAAAGAGTGAAAAAAGTAGTAAGAATAATACTATTCCTTTGTACAAACAATGGGGGAGACTACACATCCAAAAAAAAATTTAAATATCTAAGAGAAAATAAAATTCGTAGGCAGTTCAGTTGTCCGAGCACTCCACAGTAGAATGGGATTGCTAAAAAGAAGAGTCACCATTTGGCAGAAATATGCAAAAGCATGTTATATGCCAAAAATGTACCACCTAGATTTTGGGCCAAGTTTATAAAGACAATAGCATACGTTATCAACAGATTGCTTAAACTCGACTGCAATTTATCTGACCATTTGAAAAGCCGTGATATGTCAAACCCACAATTAGTCATTTTCGAGTCATTAGTTGTGTTTGTACTAAACCACCTGCGGAGTAAGTTTGATAAAAAGGCCATTCGATGCATATTCGTGGGATATGATAGCAAATAAAAAGGTTGGAGATTTGTGATAATATATATTAAGAAATGTGGTGTTCGAGGAGGCATCGTTACGGTAGTCACCAAAAGTTGTTTTTTTTTTAACCTGATTCCAAAGCAATAGAGGAAAATCTACAAGAAAGAGTTTAAGAGCCGTCTAAGCTTAACAAATCACAAGTCACTTGAACAAGTAAGAGTAAGACCAATAGAAGAGTTGGTAGAGATTGGTGACATGTCATCAAGGAGAAGCCAAGATAAACTAGAGTGAATCATACAACTCCTGAAGGAGAAAGATCAAGTCAATTAGAAAAGCCAAAAGTACAAGTAGGCATGTCAATGAGCCGAGCCGGGCTAGGCTGAGGGCAGCCCCAGGCCACGGTGGCCTATGGTGCCGACCCGCTATTTATTTTTTAAAGGAAAAAATTCAAAACGACATCGTTTCGGAAAAATGGAAGAGCCACGGGCTGGGTCCATGGCCCTGCCAACTCGGGCCAAAAATTGGCCGAGCTAGGCGAACCAAGTCATAATTGCCATGTCTAAGTACAAGATGTTCTTCAACTATCTTTACGCAAGTCAGCTAGAAAAAAAAAAGACTGAATCCCAAGTATGCAAATGCAACATTAACGAAAAAAATGTAGTAGTTGAGCTAACAAGCTATGAAGAAGCATCACAATGCTTAGATTGGAATAAAGTAATGCATGAAGAAATTCAAGCATTAAAAGATAATCAAACTTAGGACTTAGTGTCACAACGCAAGAATGCATGACCAATTTCAGCAATTAGGTTTTCAAGGTAAAGAGACGACCTGACTGAACAATTGAAGGGTATAAGGCTTGATTGGTTATACGAGGGTTTTCTTAAGAGTACGAGCTAGACTATGATGAAACGTTGAGTCTGGTAGCAAAGATCACAATAGTATATGTCTTGCTTGCCCTTGTAATTAATAAATCTTGGAAACTCTGGCAAATTGATGTAAAGAATGCCTTCTTGAATGGTGAACTTGATAGAGAAGTATATATGGACCAGCCTTAGGGTTTTGAAGACAAAGCTCATGCAAGCTATGTATGTAAATTAGAGAAGGCTCTTTATGGGTTAAAGCAAGCACCAAGGGCATGGTATAGCAAGATTGTTGAATTCTTAATAAAAAGTGGATACACAATGGCTCTAGTAGACTCAAGTTTGTTCGTAAAAAATGAGAATGGAAAGTTGGCAATAGTACTGCTTGTCTATGTGGATGATCTTATTATTACTGGTGATAATGAAAAGAAGTTCAGCAGATTCGAAGTAATCTCTCATTGCACTTCCAAATGAAGAAACTTGGAGAGTTAAAGCATTCCCTTGGAATTGAAGTAAATCAAGTCAAAGAAGGAGTGTTCTTGTGTTAACAAAACTATGCTAAAGACTTGTTGCATAAGTTTGGAATTCTTGACTACAAACTAGTTTCCACCCCAATGAAGGTAAATACTAAACTTTGTTCAGAAGAAGGTTATGAGTTAGAACATCCAACAATGTATCGAAAACTTATGGGATTAGAAGATCCAACAATGTATCGAAAACTTATGGGAAGCTTGATTTATCTAATAATAACACAACTAGACATAACAGTTGTTATTGCAGTGGCTAGTTGATTCATGGAAAATCCAAGAAAACCTTACTTAGATTGAGTGAAATGCATACTCGAGTATATTAAAGGAATGGTTGACCTAGGACTGCTATATAAAAAGGAAACACATGCAAGGTAGTGGGGTACTATGATGTCGACTATGCTGGAGACCATGATACTCAAAGATCAACCATTGAATATGTGTTCAAACTTAAATGTGGTGCAATCACCTAGTGCAGCAAGAGACCACTAATAGACTCTTTTTCAACCACTGAGGTTGAGTGTTGTGCAGTAGCAATGGCAGCACGAGAAGGTGAATGTATAAAACAACTAATGGTGGATATCCATCAATCAATAGACTATCAAATGAAGGTACATTGTGATAATCAATCAACAAAAAATCTAGCAAAAAATCTGGTGTTTCATACAAGAACCAGGCACGTGGAGGTACACTATCCCTTTTTTTTAAAAAAAGTACAAGGACAAATTGAGATAAAATATGCAAAAATAGAAGACCAAGTTGCAAACTTATTTACCAAAGGATTCAACATAACAAAATTTGAAGAATTTAGAAGGCAACTTGGTATGACTTCAAGAACGAGAGAGTAGTCAACGAGGAGAAGTGTTAATGTAAGGCCCTAAAATATACCCTAGTCGAAATGATATATGCTCATGAAAGTACATGTAAGATAAGAGTTAAAATTGTGTTATGATTTTAATGTGAAAGGTATATAACTGGAATTTTGGTATTGATGGACTATGGATAGTAAATTGGAATGAATTGATACCATTAGAAAATTAAGGTATTTAAATGTATATTTGGATTAGGAAAATTGTCAAGTGACTAGTTAAGTTGGTGCATGGAAATTGGAATGATTAAGCTTATGAATTAGTGACATTTGGCACCATTAGTTGATTGACGAATGGACCACTGATTTTGTGACAAGTGGACCAACCTGGGAGTAACATGTGGACTGATTTGTAGGTGATTAATGGCAGTATCTTAAGATGACAAAGGGAAGCACAATCAAGTGGTACATGGCATGACATCTTATTAGACACATGTTTAAGTATATTGGAGACACCTAGCAACTAAAGACAACAAATTTTCTGCTGGAATGTTCTTTCACTCTTTCATCTTGCTTTTCACCACCGAAACTCTCATTCTCCTCTTAACTTCTGTACTTTTTTCTGAAGTTTGAATCATCAACACTTGGAATCTTTGTAAGTTATTTTATCATAAAGATGGACTTGCAATTTTATGTGTTATTATCTTGTTGGTGCTAAAAGTTGCACCTTAATCTTATATATGTGCTGATTGCTTAGAAGGATTAGTTTAGCTTGATCTTTGAAGTGATTTGGAGTTGTTCTGTGTATTTTAAAGAGGTAAGGGAGTACTAAACTTGATATCATGATAGAACATGTCTTGTTTGACGTTTTAAGTGGACATAACATGTACTGAATTAATGAAGAAATATGGTTAGGAACGTGATAGGTGCTGGGTACTTATTAGAAGGTGTGGTTCCACTAAATAGCCATTGGTCTTTCAGCCATATCTTGATCTGTAGACTTTAAAATGAGATGATTTTAAATTATTATTAAACTAGAAACATTTATCTACAACATTTATGAAGAAGTCGAATTTGAATTTTCACTAAGAGTTTTGAAATTTAACTTGAAGTTGAGTTTTGGCGTAGGCTGCGGCACTATCCTTGACAGAAATCGTGTCCTGGTTTTTATTGAATAAACTGTATTGATATCGGCTGAATCAGACAAATTTTTCTTCATAAAAGTTTTAGCTTATTCTCTTATCTTTCTATTGGTATAAAGTTTGTAATTATTGGATATCAGAATTGGGATATATGGGTTTTACAAGTTTGAGTGCATATGCACGATCATGCACTAGCTAAAATTTTGAACGTGCACAGTCTGTAGTATTATGAGCATAACTCATGGAATAATGAACCAAATTGAATGATTTTTGTTTCTTTTGAAGCTTAAGACATAGAGAAACATTTGTTTATAAGAACATATTGTCTAAAAACGTCAATTTCTAGGTCAGAATGGCCATACATAAACAAATTGATCCAAAAACCTGTCTTGTGAAACTAGCTATTTGGAAGTTTCGGGTCCCTTATCCCACAATTGTGGGAAATAGTTAGGAAGTTAAAAAAAAGAGAGAGTTTGTGCAATTGACGACTATATAATGTTAATTGAGTAATAGGTAGTTTAATTATGCATGATTAATTAGGATGATAATGTATTGCTTGGTGTGACCTTGAATGAATGAGTTCCAAAGGCCTATGAAGTATGAATTGATTATGAATGTATGTGAATTGGGAATTTCGGCTTGTGATAATTCCAGACCATCAGTTGTCTGAGGAGTTTGAAAGTTGAGACTGTGTTGGAAGTGCTTTCTATGTGTGTGCATAGACATAGTTTATGAAGACTCAATACCTCTATTAATGCATTATTACGCATACTTGTAATTGTATGATATGTTAGTTTGTTTGAAAATCAGTGACTATGTCAGGTTGAACAAAATGGAAAAAAGTAGTATGTGTGTTGCAATATGTTTCTCGTATGACAATTCTGAAAATAACCCTTTTGGTTTAAAACTGTTAAGTTCTAGACGTGGGTAAATAGGCATACCTAGAAGGGTCTGCAGCTGTTCCTATGACATTTTGGTGTCTCCAATTATTGACACTTCGATGTCTCCTGTTACTGACACTTTGGTGTCCCCTATTATCGAAACATAAGTCTCTCTTGTTTCGTGATGTCGATCATGACATCTCCTATATTAGTCTCGTTACCCACTTCTGTATAAAGGATTAGCAGTCTAACTTGTTTTATATTCCTATACATGTTCAGTTTTGATATAAACAAAATTCTGATTTGATATTGAATTGATATTATACCCTATTCTGATAATCAGTTTTGACATCTGTACAATCTGTTCTGATACTTAGATGATATGATTGGCATTAGTATGAGAAATGTTCGTTAGTGATAGATTATATTTTGTTCTGAAAGTCATGATGCTTGAATTGTTCTTTAGTATGCATCTTTAAGGATTGCTTAAGATATAATTTGATTGGGTATATGTGGATGTTAGGTGACTGTTAATCAGTCACCAGTCTATGTATGATTTAGTTATTCCTCATTAAGCTTTATGCTTAGCACGGTGGTTTTACTATGTGTAGGATCAAATAGGAAGCTTTGAAGACTGGGATAATAAAAACCGCGATGGCCAACAAAGAATGTGTTTTGTTTTGAAAATGTATGTTTGGATTGTATGTATAATAGGAGACATGATGTATTTGTTAAACGTTTGTAATTACTATAATATAGGGTATATTTGAACTGAAGATATGTACCGTTTTGGTTAAGGATTTATAACGTAGTAACCTTAATTCAGGATGACTTAACACATGTATTTGAATGAATTCGGTGTATTATTTAAATTATGTTTAAAGTTGAATATGCATGGAAACACAATAATTGGTTGCTTGAATTATGACTATGCTTTGTATTATTTTGATAGGTTTTAAGTTCTGTCTTAGGTAATATCCACATATCCTTCTAGGAGGTCTGTGGGTGTTACAGTTAAAAAGACACTGGCACCCTCTCTTGTGATCACTTTAGAAGCTTCCCATTCTATATACATTAATTTCTTTTATATAAACTTTCCCTAATATTCTGGAATAATATTATCTAGAATATTATACAAAGTTTAGTATAAAAGGAGCCGAGCTTCATAATAAGTGTGTAAGTTGAAAAACAATTAAAAAGGTGTGAGTGAGGGCATGTGAGAGTGTGTGCCGTGTGATGAAGCGAGAGGTGTCTGTTCGTGTGGAGTGGAGAATTGGTGAAAGTATTGTGATTTTAAAATATTACAATTAATATATTATGTTGCGAATTTTTTTTTTAATTGAGTCCTCCATACACTCTAATAAAAATCAACAAGGTTGATAGATTGTGTGTTAAGAATAGGTTGATAATTTGCAGAAGATGAAAAATCTAAATAGGTCTAAATTTATGTGCATTAGAAGGTGCAAAGGTTATTAAGCAGTTATCTGATAACTTTTGCATTTTGAAATATGTCTGTGTTCGTGAAAATGCAAAACCTAGTATGTTCTATCTGAAACGTGTGTTTCTGTTTCTATCTAAAACATGTCATAAACAGTTAGGGATGGCTAGTGCTTTGGAGACTCTATGCGGGCAAGCTTATGGAGCACAACAATATCAGAAATTGGGAGTGGAAACTAATGCTGCTATCTTCTGCTTATTATTGTTCTCACTCCCTCTCTCTGTTCTATGGATATTCATGGGAAAAATTCTTGTTTTAATTGGACAAGACCCTGCAATTTCATATGAATCGGGAAAGTTTTTGGCTTGCCTAATTCCGGGACTTTTTGGTCATGCGATTCTTCAGCCACTTATTAGATACTATCAGGCACAGAGTTTGGTCATACCAATGCTGGTAGCCTCTGGTGTCACACTTTGCATACACGTACCTCTATGTTGGGCTTTAGTAAACAAGACTGACCTAGGAAATATTGGAGCAGCTTTTGCACTATGCATATCTATTTGGTTGAATGTCACTTTTCTTGGAGTTTATATGAAGTTATCTTCTGTCTGTGCCAAAACTCGGGCACCATTTACTAGAGAGGCATTCCACAGTGTAGGGAAGTTCTTTCGATTTGCCATCCCATCTGCAATAATGATCTGGCAAGTGTTTGCTAATTATTTCATCATCGCTGTTTAAATTCAATGTATTGTTTCCTAAAATTGTGTCTTCGATAATGTGTTCATATTGATTCATGTAGCCTCGAAGGTTGGTCATTTGAGCTGCTTGTCTTGCTCTCGGGACTTTTACCGAATCCAAAGCTCGAAGCCTCGGTGCTCTCAGTGTGGTATTTATCCAAATTTTGAAAATAGTACTCGGATATGCATGCAAGTAAATTACATATATTGTATCGTAAAAGTAAGTATGTAGTGGTTTAAATGAATGGTTTTGTTGCAAATGCTGACAACTGACATTTTTCTCTCTGATCCTACTTACTCTAAAGTCTCACAACTATTACAACAATATACTCAGTACATAATGGACTTGGCGCGGCAGCGAGGTATATTGCTCCAGCAGAATACAGAGCACGTTATGTCTGTTCCATATGTTTGCCATATCTGATCAATAACATTCTTTTGCCACAGCACTAGAGTTTCTTATGAATTAGGAGCAGGGAACCCACAAGGAGCCCGTATAGCTGTATACATTACAATGTTGCTTACAATCATAGAATCGCTCATATTAAGCTCAACGCTTTTTGCTATCCGTAGTATCTTTGGTTACACCTTCAGCAATGAAAAGGAAGTAGTGAATTACGTCACGAGAATGGCTCCTTTGGTCTGTGTTTCAGTAATTTTAGATGGTTTGCAAGGCCTATTTTCAGGTACTCGAAAATATTTCTGATACTGAGCAGTCCAAGGCAGGTAAGATACTAATTACTTTGTTTCAGGTATTTCAAGGGGATGCGGATGGCAGCACATAGGGGCTTACATTAACCTTGGGGCATACTATCTTTTAGGGGTTCCAGCAGCTGCTATTTTAGCTTTTCCTTTAAGGCTAAGAGGCTATGGCCTGTGGATTGGAATACAACTTGGTGCCTTTGTGCAAATAATTCTACTCTCTTTTGTTACATGGGGTACCCATTGGGAAAAGCAGGTGTGTGTTTTCCCTGCTATCTCAAATCTCATTATAGGTGACAATGAAGTTTTAACTCGGTATCTCTCTTGGGGTCAACCAGCTAACTAGCCCAACCTCAGCTCCCTTGTAAATTTCACTTGTATGCCATTTGCGAGGGACCTTTCTACTTCAATTTTTTATAATGATTTTGATCCAATTTCAGGCAAGTAAGGCAAGGGGAAGGATATTTGATGAAAGGTCAGAGGGAGATTATGTCGAGTCATCTGCGCATAATTGATTAATGTGATGCAGATATTTCATTCCAGAGTTGTTTGAGGGAGAAATTGTTTGTGATATTGCAGTTGCTCTACTTCTATTTCTATTTTACACAGCAGTTTCACTAATAAGGAAAGAAAACAACTATCTGTTTACATGGTTTTAAGATATGATTGCGCTCTTTTCTTCATTAGAAAAATCCAGACCTGAGTTTATATTATAGTACCCAATAATTGGTATCCAGGACGAGAGTGAAAACTTGGCTAATTTTGTATTCTGATCGAGTTGCATTCATTAGAATAATTTCACATGTATCCATATTTTATAAAACAAATTATTTGCTAAATATGATTTTTCTTACTTTCCTTTATATTAAAAAAGCATATAATACCTTATTCTGTACAATTAATTCTACTTTCAGCTATAAGTGTCTTAATTTCATTAGATTCCTTTAATGTTATATGCATAAAATATTAGAAGAATCTAGTTATTACAAATATATGATCTAATATTATTCACAATTCTTTGAAGAATCTTTATAGTATTATTCATACAATATCAAAAAAAAGATAAATCATGTGCACTATAAAAACAAATATTAAAATATATGATAAAATATGTATTTATAATAAGTTTCTTCTATAAGAAACAAATTCAGATATTTAAAAATAAAATATATTATTAATCTAGATTCTTTTTTGATTCATACTAATATTATATTTCTTATATTTCATCCAATCTAAATTAAAATGTGGTTTAACTATATTCAATAAGTATTATCATAATTTAATTAGAATATAAGTTATGTTGCATTATTCGCCAGTATAAGTTTATGTTTTGTATCAGAAAATAAATTAGATAATCATCACTCTTTTATAATATTAGATACTATTTAAATATTTTTTTAAAAAAAAACATAAAAACTGAGAAGTTCAACGGAGCATTTGACAAAAAAACGTCGTTTTTAGGCCTGGCCGAACCATAGGAGTAAATAGATCTGTCACTTCGCTTCCGACGGGATGGCATTGGTGCCCAAGCGTATCCACGTCAAAAAACCAATCAAGTTTCTGGTAATCCCAAAATGGGCAATTATGATGTCTCTTTACAGAAACACTAGTCTGATCTAATCGGATGCTAAGAACATTTCGTGCATCGATTTATAACGGTCTAATTAACATTTGATATAAAAACAAAAATTTCAAAACTAAACGAGTCTCAAAACAGAACAATTTTTCTTTGGATGATGATATGGAAAAAGATAACAATGTTGATAATTTCTAAATTAGTTAATGTTAGTAGAGAAAATTAATATTAATATTTTCATTTTAGATAAATTATTAAAATTAGTTTGAATTTATTTATTTTTGATATTTTAATACTTTAACTTTTAATACATCAAATAAGTGTAATATTGTTAATTAAACTAATGTGGAGTGATACGTTGACTATCTTTTTCATTGCTGGGACATGTAAAATTAATTATAAAAAATGAGGAGTGTAACTAACAATGAATTAGATTTTAGTTAGGGATTTGTTTTATGCTACAAATTAATTGCCTAATCAATTTTGTATTTCAACTGAGAAGAAACAATTTCATGATTGAATAAAAAAGCATATCATGACTCAATACTTGTAATACCATTCTATTATATATATATATATATATATAATCAATCAGCCATTTAAAGAAGTATCACGTTTTTCTGACTACAGACAATAGCCAAAGTCAATACAAATTATGCTGATTTTTTTTTAATCCAATACCTAGTATATCTAGATTATACTCGGCCTCTATGCCGAAAGAATACCATCATTCATGACAAACATTTGCTTTTTCACCTTCACATTTAAATGACAACACGCTTTAGAATGGAATGAACGTAGAATGCCACGTGATCATTGTTGAGAAGTTTTAGGCTTTGTTCGGAGGAGTGGTGGTGGTTAGTAACCTGCTGAAATGATAAGTACTTATTCTCAATAAGTACTTATTTGTTTGGGATTGTTGTTTTGGTAACTGCTGAAATGTAAAAATAAGTGTTTGGCAAGTGCGGTTGCGGTTGCTGAAAAGAAATAAAATGACTAAAAAGTCCATTGATTTAATAAACTATTAATTGTTGTATAAA
>JAOQMS010000009.1:120334-131041 GCA_027563885.1 Erythroxylum longipes | reverse complement strand
AATCCATCATTTCCATATATAAACCAATTTACCCGGAAATGCCAATGAATGCATGTACAATCATATGAATGTCCAAAATAAATGTGTATGTCACAATTAACGTATGCATAAGGTGTATTTTCATAATTTCACAAAAATTCCTCATAATCATTTATTCTAGCCTTAAAATGGGTAACGGGATGTTACAGTGACACTGCCACCTCACCCTTTTAACCTAGCTTTTTAATATAAAATCGAGAGAACAAGTGACCGTGAGGGTTATGAAAGTTTTTAGTGTTTTCAATTGGGAGAAAAGTAAAGCTTTGGAAGAGAATGAAGAGGGTGACAGAAGCTCTCAATAGTGAGAGATCCATAGAGGGGTAGCTTCTCGACATCAGTTTAGAGGTGACATCGATGCCGATAACCTAGCTAAGCATTCCTTCCTTGTATTTGTTGTTTCTTTATCTTCTTACTAATTGATTGTGTTATCCGATGCATATGGATTTAGAATTTGTGTATGAATGATTGTATTAATGTATGGTTGATAGTTGTGCATTACTGTGCATTTTTCTAAGTATTTGGCATGTGTTTCTTGCATAATAGGTTATTATTGTTGTGTTTTAGGACTTATTTTGTATGTTTTTGTTTAGTTTGATCTTCACGGTTTTTATTTTATGTTTGATTTTGATTTAGGATAAGAATTGATCATTTTGAGGTAGGAATAGAGGGTGGCCACCTTTGTGATTGAGCTAGGGACCAAGAGAGGAGAAAAGAAGTGGAGGAATTGTAAGACAAGAACCCACGATCATGGGATTTATGCTAATTCCCATGATCGTGGGATCCCTAACCCGAAGAGACACGTGAGTTTCACTTATTCTTAGGTTCTTGTGACTATATAAGGGCAGAAATCCCTAGGGCTGAAGGATGGTCGGGAGAACTTGCCTCCTTGAGCTAAAAACATATTTAGAGCCGAAAGAGAGGTAGACAATCAAGATTTCCATTCCAAATTAGGCAAAGAGCACACCAACTCTAGATTTTCCAAATTTAGGCAAAAAAGAGGAGCAACTTGGTTCAGCTAGTTCTTTTTCTGTTTTTCTCTTCTAGCATCTTTATTATGGACTATTTGGTTGTTGGGGATGTTAATGACATTATAAGTAGTTGAGTAATTAGTAGAGTTTGAACTACTTGTTGAACTCCTACTTTGTTGATTTGAATAAATGATGTTGTTGATGAATGTTGAGCTTAATCCTTGCAATATATTGAGAAATTAAGTTAGGTAAATTGTGTAGGGCTATACAATGAGAACTATAACTCTATATACCTACATTCATCAAGTTAATTGATTAGTTAGAGAGAGATCTTGGCTAATTAATTGATTACCCATAGGATAACTTCAAAACTAGTTGAATTGGTGGACTAATTTTGTAGATTGAGAGATTGCTTAATCATTTCCATTTAATTTGGCTAGGGACAATTAATTACACCATGAGAGAGGGTGGTTAATACATTAGGACATCTTAATTGAGGCATAATTCAATTAACAAGGTAGGAGGGAGATAATATAGGAAAAAAGTGATATCTAACTGTTAAATCTTGAATTCTAAGTTTCCACACTTTTGCATTATCATTTATTCATTGTTAGTTGTTTGATTTAGTTTAATTTTTTAGTTTAATTTTATTAAAATTGATTCTAAGAAAAGCAGCCTGAATTAAGTAGTGTTTAAACACAATCGCTGAGGGATGGATATATGTTCTTTACTACAAGTTACACTCCATATACTTGTGATTTTGAGCGTAAAACTAGTGAATTAGTTTTGTAATTAACAAGTTTTTGGCGCCGTTTTCAGGAATTGTTTGTCTAGTATATTGTTTAGTTTAGGTAACTTTGATTTGACAGTGTTTGATGCTTTTCCTTGTGTATTTGCAAGTTCATGAACACAAGGAGCACAAAAAGGTCCAACGAAGTTTTTGAATAAGAATTTTTTGATATTACAGGACAATATGGGAAGTCAAGGAGAGCAAAGCACCAAGAACAAATATAGCAAAAGAAGGATAACAAAGAGTGGTCGAGAGAACATTGATGGATTTTATAAGGCCTGGATTTAGTCCACAAGGAATTGCAAGGCCTATAGTCACAACAAATAATTTTAAAATCAAGCCGGCACTCTTGCACATACACCAGGATAGTGTTCAATTCTATAGGTCATCGATTGATGATCCCAATGCCCAACTAGTAAAATTTTTGGAGATATGCAACACTTTTAGATTCCAAGGGATATCTGATGATGTTGTAAGGCTTAGATTATTTCCATTCACTTTGAGAGATGGTATGGTACAACTCACTTAGTGCATCTCAGATTACTACATAGGAGCAAATAGCCCAAGCCTTCCTTGCTAAGTACTTCCCATTGACAAAGACTGCATAGATCGTCAAGGAAATTACAAACTTTTAGCAAAATGATGGGGAGTTATTATATGAAGCTTGGGAGATGTTCAAAGAGTTGCAAAGAAGCTACCCACACCACAACCTTCCAGGGGAGTTCTTACTACAGAAATTCTATAATGGTGTAAATCAGACATAAGAGAGACAATAGAGGCAGCTACTGGACAGTCGTTGATGAGGAAAACCATCGAGGTAACTCATGATCTTTTAGAGGAGTTAGTAAGTAATAGTTGCATGTGGTTAAACAAAAGGAGTTGGTAAGGCACAAGGGAACAAAAAGGCATGATTCCAGTTAATTTTGTCATAGCCTTGCAAGCTTAGATTATCGCCCTCACTAATGTAGCACCCTACTCCCTTGTTTGCCTATCAAACATTTGAACAATACCAGACAGAAGAAGTTCGCTAACTATATCACTTTCACTTATCTCATAGCATCATAATTTAAAAACATAAATATCACAAAGTTTAAAACCCAAATTCCTCTTCTCATTTCATAAAACATGATATACAATATAGCATTATAACATCCAAGTATACAAAATATCAACGACCCATCAGAGTCTACAGCTCTATTTATAAAACAAGCTACATATATGAGGAATTAAACCAAAATTGTGTCTAAATCCTTCAGTCCAGCTGACCGACCTTTGAGCCATTTCTTCCATCCCAAAACTAATACTAAGCTTCTTCTAAAACGTCTTATTATTTAAGTCTCCTCTCTCGTACCTGAAAAGTCAACGTTACAATTTTGGTGAGTTTTACGAACTCAGTGAGTTAACCATCCTCAATGGTTCACTCATATCATATAACACAATAACTTATACAATCATATAATTTAAATCATTTCATCTATCATCATGTAGCATCGCAAAACACTGTGTTCTTAACTTTCACATTTTTCATTCAACACAATTCAGTAATATATTGCAATCATTCAGAATATACATATCAAATGTATATGCAATGTTCGTGAGACTCACATTGGTTTATTATGTTGTTGTGATCGAGTGCCTTTTTCATTATCCCGTATCCATTGTGGATACCAAGCTCATTAATACTGTCCCTTATCCGTTGGGGATACAGGGCTCATTTTACATAGTGAGCCAGAGGCTCTTACCACATTTTGAGCTTTAAACTCTTTTACGCTAGCGACTCCAGTCATAACTTCATTTATCTTTCATGTATTCATGTAATGTAATGCACCACACTTATTCAATCATTGTGTTCAATCAATCACATTCACATTCTCTTTCTCATTCACATTTTTCTTCAGACCTAACTTCGGCATTCAACAATAATTTTGAGAACACTTATTCTATCAAATTCACATACAATGAGCATTTCCAGTAGTTTTCATGCATCAAATGCCTTAGACATTTAATGTCCGAAATCAATACATATATAACACATAACAGTTCATTATAGAATTTAAACAAAACAAATAATTAAAGAGACCATCTAGATTACTCACAATTTGCTCCAGATAGCTTATTGCCTTTATGTCTCAGCAATGTCTGGATCCAAAGGCTCTAATTGCTCCTCTATATCATGCAAACATACACATTTACACATTACTACTTTGGACATTCACATGAATACTCATTCATATACATATGTATATACGTTATGTGTAATGCATGTTCAATGTCAATCCTAGGTATATTTCCTTAATACGCATGTCATAATCAATTAACAACATCTCTCAATCATTCTTTAGTATCTAATACACTTTACTCACATTAATCACTTCATTCATCATCAACTATGTTTATTCAAGATCTCATTCAAGCCTAAATATATCATATGGAAGCACCCTAGCAATAATTGGTTCATACATTACTCAAAAAATAACTCTTTTTCTCTATAGGTCTGCCGATGATCGTGGTGTCCCTGCCACGATCGTGACAGAAACTTTTGGGGCTAGCCACAATCGTGGTGGTCCTACCACGATCATGACAGAAACATTTTCTGGCCAGGTCATGATCATAATAGAAACTTATTTTTGTCACGTCAAGATTGTGGGGGTGGGGACCACGATCCTGCCCTGCACTTTCTTCCTCCATTCACACAAATTCAATATATATTCTAACATCAATTTCACACCAATTTTCCAAAATTCACTTCCTCTAATACAACATCATTTCGTCCTAATTCAACTACCAATTTGATTGCATTAAACTCTCAAACCTTTACTCATCTGATGCACCATTTCCAACTTGATCTCATCATTCATGAAATCCTATCTCTTTCTATAATATATCTCATTCATAAGCATCAAACAATTAATTTTCAAAATTCATCATTTCAAATTCATAACCTCTTCATTTATAACTCTGTTTTAGTTAAATATCGATACAATTCCAAATCCATGATTGATCATAAACACAAAAAACATAACATATTCATATACACTTTCATCATCGATTTTCTACACATGCTTTACTTCATTTTATTCCTATCACCTTAATTCATCTCATTTCAAAATACCATAGTGCTCCTTTTTATTAGCTCTAAACTGATGTTAGTTCGTCTCTAAAACAACCAAGGAGATATAAGAAATATTCCAAGAAAACATAACACAAGCCCCCTAATTACAAATTAGAATTTCTGCACTTCTTTTTACACCATTTTACTAATCTTTTTATCTCAAAATCTTCTCTGTAACAACTTATGAAAGGTTAATTATCTTATATGTAAAAGCAAGACATTTATATGCTCATTTCAGCACTCACGATTCACACATATATGCCTTACCATTTCATGAACATTTAACCTTTAACTATCATCAAAACTTGTTTCATTCAACAAAATATAAAGAGTAATGCTTTATACTTACTTGTCTAACTTCAATGTCTTCAATTCACTCTTAACCCTAATTTCTCAACATCATACGATCATCATTTTCTCAAGGTGGTAGGGTTAGGTCTTTAGTGACAAATATGAAGAAGACAAGAAAATGGGAGTAGTAATTGATAGATGAAAGCATAGTGTAATGTTGATGAAGATTTGGTAAATCAAAATCGTGAAGAAGAAGAAGAAGAAGAAAGTCACGAAGAAGATGAAAGAAATTAACAATTGAAAGACAACAAAAATGATTGTCTTTCACTAGAGAGAGTTGTATAGGATGAGTGGAAAGTAGTAGTGACACTTGTCACCTTCCTATGGTCCCATTTGGGCCCTTATTAATAACTAGTCTATTTGTCTCCAATTTCTACCCCAATTGTCCCCCCATTTTCACTGTCAATTTTCAATAAATGCTAATGTCATTTGCTAATTAGTTCTATTGTTATACATCACTTATTTCTACTACTATTTGTTAATTATCCTGCCACTTGGCATTTTTCTAGTCTAAAAACACCAAAACATTTAAAAATTTCCTAAATTTCACAAAAAATTCTAAATCAATACTTATACATGCCAATTCACATCATACATATAAACCAAAATTCACATCATAATCACATTAAAAATCAATTATACCTAGAAAATGTCAATGAATACATGTATAATTATTTTAATGTGCAAAAATTAATATTCACATGTGTGTGTATGCTATATTATGCATGAGCATGAAATGTATTTTCTAACTTCTCAATAATCTCTCATGTGCATTATTCTAGGGTTCTAAACCTTAACATAGGATAACAGGATGCTGCAATTCTCCCCTCCTTAAAAAAAATTCGTCCTCGAAATTCTTACCTGATTGTTTGAACAGGTGGGGATATTGTTTCCTTATGTGCTCCTCCGTTTCCCAAGTTGCTTCATCACTTAAGTGATTCTTCCAAAGGACTTTCACCATTGGAATTACTCAGTTCCTCAACTTTTTTGTTTGATATCGCACTATATTAATTGGCTCTCTAACATAACTCAGATTACTAGTTGTTTTGATCATTTAAGCCGGTAATACATTTAGTGGATCATATCGACATTTTTTGAGCATACTCATATGAAATACGTTGTGTATCTAAGACATCTCGTTCGGTAAGGCCAGCTTGTATGCCAATGGTCCAATCCTCTCTATGACCTCATACGAATCAATATACCTAGGGCCCAGCTTACCCTTTTTACCGAACCTCAACACTCCTCGCCAAGGCGATACTCTCAGAAACACTTTGTCTCCTACACTGTACTCCATATCCCTTCGATGCTGATCCACATAGCTCTTTTGTCTATGTTGAGCTGCTTTAATTCTACTTCGAATTAGTTTCACCTTATACAATGTAGCCTGAATCAATTATGGGCCCTCTACCATTCTCAAACCGTCTTCATCTTAATACAGAGGTGATCGACATTTTCTGTCATATAATGCCTCATAAGGTGCCATTCCGATACTATTGTGATAGTGGTTGCTATATGCAAACTCAGTGAAAGCTATATACTGATCCCAAGCTCCTTGAAACTCTAATACACATGCTCTGAGCATATCCTCAACAGTCTTAATTGTCCTCTCACTCTGTCCATTTGTTTGATGATGAAATGTAATACTGAAATTCAACTTCGTACCCATAGCTGACTGTAAACTCTTAGATAATCTCGAAGTGAATCTGGAATCCTTATCCGATACAATGGACAAAAAAACCCCATGTAGTCTAACTATCTCGTTTGCATATCTCCGAGGTAACTGATCTAGTGAGCAATTATCTCTCACTAGTAAGAAATAGGCTGACTTAGTCAATCGGTCCACTACAACCTATATAGCATCATTTTGCCTCAAAGTCTTTGGCAATACCATTATGCAATCCATAGTAATTTGTTCCCATTTACACTCCAGAATAGGTAACGAATGAAGCTTCCCAACTAGAGCGTGATATTCGACTTTAATCTGCTTGTATATTAAGCACTTAACTATGTAGTCAGCTATTTGCTTCTTCATCCCTGGGCACCAAAAATGCTGAATCAACATATTATACATCTTGGTGGTACTAGGATGCATAGCATAAGCTGCTACATGTGCCTCTTCCATAATCTCCTTTCTCAAATTATCAACACACGCACAACCTTTACTTTAACTACAGTGTCTCATCTCTCAACTCAAACTCAGAATCTGGATTCACTTTCAGCTTTTCTATAAGCTTCACCATTTCGAGATCTTTACTCTGAACTTTTTTGATTCTGTCCTGCAACATCAGCCTCAGTCTCAGTGTGGTTATTAATGCCTCATTCTGCTCTAGATTCAATTCCACATTTAAAGCTCTCAATTAAATTAAGCTCAGTAACCTCGATAACTGATTATGAGCTACATTGCTATTCAAATTTTTACTCAATGCATCTGCCACCATATTAGCTTTTCCCGGATGATACTCAATTGTAAAATCATAATCTTTCAACAACTCTATCCATCTCCTCTGTCTCATATTTAACTCCTTATGACTTAGTAGAAACCTCAAGCTTTTATAATCAGTATAAATTTGGAATGTCTCCCCATATAAGTAGTGTCTCCATATCTTTAGAGCAAAAACAACTGCAATAACCTCTAAATCATGTATTGGATAATTACTTTCATGAGACCTTAATTGTCTCGATGTATAGGCCAACATAAATCCTAATCCTTATTGCAAAGCATTAGTTCTCGATGGAATAGTTAACACTGGTGCTGTAGTTAACTGGTGCTTCAGCTACTCAAAACTTTTCTAACATTTGACGTTCCATCTGAAGGGCACATTCTTCCTCAGAAGTTTAGTCAGAGGGGTTGAGATTAATGAAAACCCCTCGATAAACCTCCGATAATATCCAGTTAATCGGAGGAAACTATGGATATGAGACATATTCTTCGGAGCCTCCGACTTCATTATTACCTTTATCTTCTTCAGATCCACTTGTATACCTTGCCTATTTACTATATGACCTAGAAACACTACTTGATCCAGCCAAGATACATATTTACTGAATTTTCCATACAACTGTTACAGTTGTTTCTCCCTTATAATCCATAGAATTACTCTTAAGTGCTCACCATGCTCCTTTTTACTCTTCGAATACATTAAGATGTCATCAATAAACACTATCACAAAACGATCCAGGTAGGGCTACAACACCTTATTCATCAATGCTATAAATGCAGTTGGGGCATTAGTTAACCCAAATGACATTATTAAGAATTCATAATGCCCATAATTGCTCCTGAAAGTACTTTTCGGGACATCAACCTCTGCTATCTTCAACTAATAGTACCCAAATCTCAGGTCCAACTTAGTGAACACCTGAGCTCCTTGTAACTGATTAAGTAAATCATCGATTCTAGGCAACGGGTACTTGTTCTTCACTGTTACCCGATTCAGTTGCCTACAATCGATGCATAGTCTCAAAGTTCCATCTTTCTTCTTTAAAAATAAGACTGGAGCTCCCCATGTCGATACACTGGGTCTAATGAAACCTTTTTCCAACAAGTCCTATAACTGAGCCTTTAGTTCCACAGGTGCCATCCTATATGGAAGAATAGATATAGGTGCTGCATTTAGAACTAAGTCGATTGTAAACTATGTTTGAGTATATAGAGATAAACCAGACAGCTCTACGAGAAACACATCCAGGAATTCCCTAACCACATGAATGTCTTGCACATTCTGCTTAGTTCGAGTATCAATGACATGGGCCAAAGAAGCCTCACATGCACCTTGCATCAACCTCAAGGAAATCATGAATGAGATCTGTTAGTACTACTTGACTAATACCTTAAAAAACTGCTCTCGACTGATTAGGAGATTTTAACATCACCTCCTTAGTATAGCAGTGAGCTAATCAATGCCTAGGATAATATCTATTTCCTTTAACTGTATCATAATCAAGGCTGCCTCCAGTTCTGCCTGACCAATTAGAATCAAACACCTTTTGTAGACTTCTCCTATTATTGTGGTACTGCCTATCGTTGTACTCACCTCTAATATATATCTCAATAGCTTTCTATCACAATGCAACCTAAATTCCATATAGGGTGAGATAAAAGAGTGCGTAGATCCAGGATCTAACAATGCAAAAGCTTCATAAGTAAATATAAGAAACACATCTGTAACGACATTTGGAGAATTCTGAGCCTTCTATTTGGTCATTACATATACTTGGACCAAAAACTACGGTTGCTTGCTCCTCACCTTAGTCCTAATCGTAGGACTCCTAGAGCTCATTCTGCCTCTACCACGGCCTATCTGTCTAGACTCACTAGCTCAGCTTTATTGGACAGCAGTTTCAGTTACTCCTCCTTCTCTCCTTCCAGACGGTGCTCCAAATACAACAAAACAATCTCTGATCTGATGCTCAAATGAGCCGCATCAAAGGCAAGCTCTAGATAGTTTCCAGCATTCACTGCCATGCTTCTTCCCATAGTATTCACAATTTGGCAACTGACCCAATACTGAACCTCTTCCACTACCAGATTGTACAGAGTTACCCTTTTGTCTGAACCCTACTGTCATGATCTGGCCAGTGGTCTAAAAGCTCTGTTTTGATGCTTGTTAAACCTTCTACTAGAACCACCTTGATATTTACTGGGCCTCTTTAGTCTAGACTCTGATCTATATTTTGTTTGACTGTCATTCAACAATTGCTAAATTCAGATCGAGGAAGCCTGTAGTTCTGTAAAACTACCTAGATTAAAAATAGCTAATCTCGTCTGAATCTCCATGTTCATCCTGTCTTTGAATCTCCTGCACTTGTCTTCCTTTGTAGGAATCAAGGCAGTAGCAAAATCCTTCAGCTTATTAAATTTAATCTCATACTCTGCCACCAATAAACTGCCCCGCTTTAAATATAAAAATTCCTTCATCTTTCTATCCAGGTACATTTTGGGCATGTAGTTCTCCTTGAAGACTCTTAAAAATTCTTCCCATCTCAAGCTACAAGGCCTAGTGGAACTGCCTGGAATAGTTTTCCACCACTAGTATGCTGGGCTTGTAGTAAGGAAACTGCATAGTCAAACTTTTCGTCCGACTCACAATCCATCTAATCAAAAATTCTCTCCATTCTCTCTAGCCATCCCTCGTCCTCTACAGGGTTTGTACTTCCATGGAACACAGCCCCCTGCTTTTGCATCTTGTTGTACCTCCTTTTCCTTCTCTTGGGAATTCTCGGAGGCATTCTATTAGGTTGAGATACTGAAGACTCACCACTGGCTCCTACTGACTTTAGGTTGTTTATGTTAGTTGACCTTCCATTTTGATCACCTATGACAGAAGACCTATAATAGACTATAACTTCGATTACTATCTACACTATAAGAAAATAGTGAATCACAGACGAAAATTACCGACGGAATTGACAAATATTCCGTCGGTATACAAAATTACCGACGG